>OZ021726.1:11049907-11059907 GCA_963978545.1 Linyphia triangularis
ACGATTTTGCTCAAAGTCGCTGTGGTAATGCCTCTTAAGGTGTTCTAAACATCCCCACAAACGATATTCCCGTAAAAATGCTTTAATGGCGTAAAAAGTTGAAGAAGATTTCTCTTTCCTTGAGCATACCTCATCAACGATCGTTTTTTTTTTTTTTTTTTTTTTTTTTTTTTATCTCTGCTCAGTTTCACTTACAAGAAAGGATAATATAAGAATTATCGATAAGCATATCGCCAAAATTCACATTTTTTTTTTTTATTTTTTTTTTTATCTCTGCTCAGTTTCATTTACAAGAAAGGATAATATAAGAATTATCGATAAGCATATCGCCAAAATTCACATTTTTTTTTTTTTATCTCTGCTCAGTTTCACTTACAAGAAAGGATAATATAAGAATTATCGATAAGCATATCGCCAAAATTCACATTTTTTTTTTTTTTTTTTTTTATCTCTGCTCAGTTTCACTTACAAGAAAGGATAATATAAGAATTATCGATAAGCATATTGCCAAAATTCACATTTTTTTTTTTTTTTTTTTATCTCTGCTCAGTTTCACTTACAAGAAAGGATAATATAAGAATTATCGATAAGCATATCGCCAAAATTCACATTTTTTTTTTTTTTTTATCTCTGCTCAGTTTCACTTACAAGAAAGGATAATATAAGAATTATCGATAAGCATATCGCCAAAATTCACATTTTTTTTTTTTTTTTTTTATCTCTGCTCAGTTTCACTTACAAGAAAGGATAATATAAGAATTATCGATAAGCATATCGCCAAAATTCACATTTTTTTTTTTTATTTTTTTTTTTTATCTCTGCTCAGTTTCACTTACAAGAAAGTATAATATAAGAATTATCGATAAGCATATCGCCAAAATTCACATTTTTTTTTTTTTTTTTATCTCTGCTCAGTTTCACTTACAAGAAAGGATAATATAAGAATTATCGATAAGCATATCGCCAAAATTCACATTTTTTTTTTTTTTTTTTTTATCTCTGCTCAGTTTCACTTACAAGAAAGGATAATATAAGAATTATCGATAAGCATATCGCCAAAATTCACATTTTTTTTTTTTTTTTTTATCTCTGCTCAGTTTCACTTACAAGAAAGGATAATATAAGAATTATCGATAAGCATATCGCCAAAATTCACATTTTTTTTTTTTTTTTTTATCTCTGCTCAGTTTCACTTACAAGAAAGGATAATATAAGAATTATCGATAAGCATATCGCCAAAATTCACATTTTTTTTTTTTTTTTTTATCTCTGCTCAGTTTCACTTACAAGAAAGGATAATATAAGAATTATCGATAAGCATATCGGCAAAATTCACATTTTTTTTTTTTTTTTTTTTATCTCTGCTCAGTTTCACTTACAAGAAAGGATAATATAAGAATTATCGATAAGCATATCGCCAAAATTCACATTTTTTTTTTTTTTTTTTTTTAAAGACCCATGTAAGAATTCTCACAAAAAATATCGCCAAACTGGCAATTTTTTCTAAGCGACTGATGAAAATATAAAAAGGATAAATTACACAAATCTACATCAGTAATCTAGTGTAATTGAAAGTTGTGCGATGTTCCACACCCCTAGTTTATTTTCTGTCGAACCAAGTCATTTATCTTCATTTCTTTACCAAGTTTCTTTTTTAATAGTTTCTTTCTGGCAAGTATACTAAGCTTCAACTTAACTAGACATCACTTAGACGGTAGATCGTGACAGTGCTCATAGGTATTTAATCCATTTTGGCGGAGTGAAGACATAATTCTCGCCAAACCTTATAGCCTTTTGTTCTCTACAGGGTTGTGGTTTGGCGAACATTATGCTTTCACGCCGCCAAAATGGATTAAATACCTATGAGCACTGTGACGATCTACCGTCTAAGTGATGTCTAGTTAAGTTGAAGTTTAGTATAGTTCTTTGCCCAAGGGTATTGTTTTCAATGGGTGAAAAGAGTGGTCCGGTGTGCGTCCCCACTTTATATTTGGGCATGCGCAGGACAGTCATTGTCTGCGCATGCGCCTGCTCCACCCGCTTGTATAAAAAGAGATGTACGCTGATATTGTTCTGATGTATCAATGTTGCATTGTATTGATGTATCAGTGTTTTATAAAACTCAAATAAAAAAACAACTTCGTAATGGACTTGGATATACAAAGTCCATTGTAAGATGTACATTGGCAGTAAGCCAATTATTATATTTGTGCATGAAAAAAGTAAGTGTATCAGTTGTGGAATGTGTTGTAGGTAAAATTGATTTTATAACTCAAAAAATATATATTTTCGATTTTTTGGTTACAGGTTTACAAATTCAACAGTTTAATGCAGTATGATTTGACATATTGCTGATATATGTGCAATGGAAAAGTAACCAATATTAACAACCGCTGACACTCCAATGTCTTGATCAATGAAACTACTACATTATTATTGTATGGATGGGTTCGGAAGACTTGAAGCCAAAGCAGATATTAAATCTTGAAGGAATTTATTCCGATATAACTCTTCGCAGATTCTTTTACAACTCCAGAACTTCCCGTTCTAATAGACTCAATACAGCTCTTTAAGCAACAATGGAGCACAAACAGCAGTTAAAAACTAGATACACAACTGCTAAAATCGACTCAAAAGACAATGAAATACAGTTCACTTTCGGAACTTCTCTGAATGCTCGCTGAGAGACAACTAATTCACTAACTCAACTCACTCGGCCTTTTATAGGAAAGTTTCCTTTGAGAATTTTATAGAGATAGAAATTTGGAGAATTTTCCAGATCGCAGTCGAAAAGTCCTATACAGGTACATGGGGACTGAAAATATCGCCAAATGGTCGCCAAGTTTGGCGACATTTGGCGATTTCTCACCAAATGTGGTGACCAATTTTAGTCGCCAAAACTGTCGCCAACTTGGCTCTATCTCGCCAATTTGGCGGGATTACTATTAACCATAATGTTAGATGGCCTTCTCCTTGTAAATCTCGTTTTCCAGCATTATCTCTGTAAAACTCGTTTTCAAGCATTAAGAGACGCATTGCAGGAAACCGAAGTAAAGACAAACTCTTGCACTGCCTTTTGCAAAATGTACACACATTTTCCTTTTTACATAATTAATTCTACGAAACATTTACAAATATACAGAAATTCGTAATACTATATTTTACAAAAACCTTGCCTTTTAATTTTACTGATTTTCGACTGTTAAACTTAATTTTGAATCACATTTTACACTTTCCACAGCCTTTAGAAAGGTTTAAAACAATTCTAAAACATATTTTAACTCAAACAAAACAGACCAGTCACTTTATCTGCATATTCTTTTTTACAAAGAAAAAAAAAACAAAGCCTTAATAAGAAGACGGGGCATCATCGGTTGATGAAACAGCTTTTCCCCGTTCATCTTCTTCGCACCCTGTAACGGAGGCTTTTCTCCCTTAATCCAAGCAGGGATGAACGTCGCCTGATCCGTTGCATCATGTCATCGGTGTAACGGGGATCTGGGCACGTCAGATCCAATCATCGCTCTCATTTCTCAAGTGGCCCGTCACAGGGAATGAGACTGGAATTGGGCTTTTAGACTGTTTTCCAGTTTAGGTACATAAGTTGGGGAGGGGGGGGGGTGGCTAAATAATGCAGTCATGTAGGTGTCTGAAATTAAAATAAAAGTATCGTTAATGCGGTGTTTCTGCTATGAAGTTAATTGTTAATTATTCACGATAGCGTTTTACTATAGAACTTTGTTTTTATAAACATGCTGTAGCACATTTTGATTATGACAACGCATGCAAGTCGATGTTTGAAATTAAAATATAAGTTTCGTTAATGCGGTGGTTTTGATATGAAGCGAAATGTTAATTTTTCGCAATAGCGTTTAATTGTAGAGCATTCTTTTTATGAATGTTCCGTAGCAGATTTTGATTTTGACAACACATACATGTAGATGTTTGAAATTAAAATAAAAGTCTCGTTAATGCGGTGGTTTTGATATGAAGCGAAATGTTAATTTTTCGCAATAGCGTTTAATTGTAGAGCATTCCTTTTATGAATGTTCCGTAGCAGATTTTGATTTTGACAACACATACATGTAGATGTTTGAAATTAAAATAAAAGTCTCGTTAATGCGGTGGTTTTGATATGAAGCGAAATGTTAATTTTTCGCAATAGCGTTTAATTGTAGAGCATTCCTTTTATGAATGTTCCGTAGCAGATTTTGATTTTGACAACACATACATGTAGATGTTTGAAATTAAAATAAAAGTCTCGTTAATGCGGTGGTTTTGATATGAAGCGAAATGTTAATTTTTCGCAATAGCGTTTAATTGTAGAGCATTCCTTTTATGAATGTTCCGTAGCAGATTTTGATTTTGACAACACATACATGTAGATGTTTGAAATTAAAATAAAAGTCTCGTTAATGCGGTGGTTTTGATATGAAGCGAAATGTTAATTTTTCGCAATAGCGTTTAATTGTAGAGCATTCCTTTTATGAATGTTCCGTAGCAGATTTTGATTTTGACAACACATACATGTAGATGTTTGAAATTAAAATAAAAGTCTCGTTAATGCGGTGGTTTTGATATGAAGCGAAATGTTAATTTTTCGCAATAGCGTTTAATTGTAGAGCATTCTTTTTATGAATGTTCCGTAGCAGATTTTGATTTTGACAACACATACATGTAGATGTTTGAAATTAAAATAAAAGTCTCGTTAATGCGGTGGTTTTGATATGAAGCGAAATGTTAATTTTTCGCAATAGCGTTTAATTGTAGAGCATTCTTTTTATGAATGTTCCGTAGCAGATTTTGATTTTGACAACACATACATGTAGATGTTTGAAATTAAAATAAAAGTCTCGTTAATGCGGTGGTTTTGATATGAAGCGAAATGTTAATTTTTCGCAATAGCGTTTAATTGTAGAGCATTCTTTTTATGAATGTTCCGTAGCAGATTTTGATTTTGACAACACATACATGTAGATGTTTGAAATTAAAATAAAAGTCTCGTTAATGCGGTGGTTTTGATATGAAGCGAAATGTTAATTTTTCGCAATAGCGTTTAATTGTAGAGCATTCTTTTTATGAATGTTCCGTAGCAGATTTTGATTTTGACAACACATACATGTAGATGTTTGAAATTAAAATAAAAGTCTCGTTAATGCGGTGGTTTTGATATGAAGCGAAATGTTAATTTTTCGCAATAGCGTTTAATTGTAGAGCATTCTTTTTATGAATGTTCCGTAGCAGATTTTGATTTTGACAACACATGCAAGTTGATGTTTGAAATTAAAATAAAAGTCTCGTTAATGCGATGTTTTTGCTATGAAGTTAATTGTAAATTATTCACGATAGCGTTTTACTATAGAACTTTGTTTTTATAAACATGCTGTAGCACATTTTGATTATGACAACGCATGCAAGTAGATGTTTGAAATTAAAATATAAGTTTCGTTAATGCGGTGGTTTTGATATGAAGCGAAATGTTAATTTTTCGCAATAGCGTTTAATTGTAGAGCATTCTTTTTATGAATGTTCCGTAGCAGATTTTGATTTTGACAACACATAAAAGTTGATGTTTGAAATTAAAATAAAAGTCTCATTAATGCGATGTTTTTGCTATGAAGTTAATTGTTAATTATTCACGATAGCGTTTTACTATAGAACTTTGTTTTTATAAACATGCTGTAGCACATTTTGATTTTGACAACGCATGCAAGTAGATGTTTGAAATTAAAATATAAGTTTCGTTAATGCGGTGGTTTTGATATGAAGCGAAATGTTAATTTTTCGCAATAGCGTTTAATTGTAGAGCATTCTTTTTATGAATGTTCCGTAGCAGATTTTGATTTTGACAACACATACAAGTTGATGTTTGAAATTAAAATAAAAGTCTCGTTAATGCGGTGGTTTTGATATGAAGCGAAATGTTAATTTTTCGCAATAGCGTTTAATTGTAGAGCATTCCTTTTATGAATGTTCCGTAGCAGATTTTGATTTTGACAACACATACATGTAGATGTTTGAAATTAAAATAAAAGTCTCGTTAATGCGGTGGTTTTGATATGAAGCGAAATGTTAATTTTTCGCAATAGCGTTTAATTGTAGAGCATTCCTTTTATGAATGTTCCGTAGCAGATTTTGATTTTGACAACACATACATGTAGATGTTTGAAATTAAAATAAAAGTCTCGTTAATGCGGTGGTTTTGATATGAAGCGAAATGTTAATTTTTCGCAATAGCGTTTAATTGTAGAGCATTCTTTTTATGAATGTTCCGTAGCAGATTTTGATTTTGACAACACATACATGTAGATGTTTGAAATTAAAATAAAAGTCTCGTTAATGCGGTGGTTTTGATATGAAGCGAAATGTTAATTTTTCGCAATAGCGTTTAATTGTAGAGCATTCTTTTTATGAATGTTCCGTAGCAGATTTTGATTTTGACAACACATACATGTAGATGTTTGAAATTAAAATAAAAGTCTCGTTAATGCGGTGGTTTTGATATGAAGCGAAATGTTAATTTTTCGCAATAGCGTTTAATTGTAGAGCATTCTTTTTATGAATGTTCCGTAGCAGATTTTGATTTTGACAACACATACATGTAGATGTTTGAAATTAAAATAAAAGTCTCGTTAATGCGGTGGTTTTGATATGAAGCGAAATGTTAATTTTTCGCAATAGCGTTTAATTGTAGAGCATTCTTTTTATGAATGTTCCGTAGCAGATTTTGATTTTGACAACACATACATGTAGATGTTTGAAATTAAAATAAAAGTCTCGTTAATGCGGTGGTTTTGATATGAAGCGAAATGTTAATTTTTCGCAATAGCGTTTAATTGTAGAGCATTCTTTTTATGAATGTTCCGTAGCAGATTTTGATTTTGACAACACATGCAAGTTGATGTTTGAAATTAAAATAAAAGTCTCGTTAATGCGATGTTTTTGCTATGAAGTTAATTGTAAATTATTCACGATAGCGTTTTACTATAGAACTTTGTTTTTATAAACATGCTGTAGCACATTTTGATTATGACAACGCATGCAAGTAGATGTTTGAAATTAAAATATAAGTTTCGTTAATGCGGTGGTTTTGATATGAAGCGAAATGTTAATTTTTCGCAATAGCGTTTAATTGTAGAGCATTCTTTTTATGAATGTTCCGTAGCAGATTTTGATTTTGACAACACATAAAAGTTGATGTTTGAAATTAAAATAAAAGTCTCATTAATGCGATGTTTTTGCTATGAAGTTAATTGTTAATTATTCACGATAGCGTTTTACTATAGAACTTTGTTTTTATAAACATGCTGTAGCACATTTTGATTTTGACAACGCATGCAAGTAGATGTTTGAAATTAAAATATAAGTTTCGTTAATGCGGTGGTTTTGATATGAAGCGAAATGTTAATTTTTCGCAATAGCGTTTAATTGTAGAGCATTCTTTTTATGAATGTTCCGTAGCAGATTTTGATTTTGACAACACATACAAGTTGATGTTTGAAATTAAAATAAAAGTCTCGTTAATGCGGTGGTTTTGATATGAAGCGAAATGTTAATTTTTCGTAATAACGTTTGATTGTAGAACTTAGTTCTTATGAATGTTCTGTAGCAGATTTTGATTATGACTTTATTGTAGACTCTGCTTGACTATAAATTCAAAAGCACCTAATTGAGCAGGCTTTTTGAAATGTTTCTTTAAACTAAACATAAGAAACAAATGAATAGGGTCAGTTAAAAACTACAAAACACTTTCTAATTTGGCAGAAATGTGCAGCAACTTCTTTTAGTGTAGTCAATTTCGAATGAAATCAATAGTAGTTGAACTTAAAACTTGTTAAATTTAAAATTAATTATGAGTGGAATTTTGTTGCATTCAATATCTTCTTAAAACTGATTTTAAAAGATTAAAAATGGTGGTACTGTAAGTACAAAAGTCAGATTTATGTGACGTGTGTGTTCTAATTAATGCGAGATTAATTCTACAAGAACTTAAATTTCTACAATACATGTGACACTTATTCAAATAAATTATACATATTGCAGCGAATATAGTGTCTTCACGATTTGTGCAATAAGATATTGGACTACAAAGCATAAGGTTGCGAGATTGAAAAGCGCCTAATCCAAATTTTGAAATTTTCTTTGTACATTATTAATTTTTCATTTGTAATGTTGTTTCTAGAACTTTCTAGAAAGTCTCTAGGAATTCCGCCAATTCTACATAAATAAATTCTAATACTTTTCAAGTTGAAATGTTCTAAAAAGTTCTTCAAATGTGTATAAGCGAATGCTCACAAACCTCTGATGAATAAAGTCTGGAGTTAAGATCACTAGTATGTTTCTATTGGTAAATCTGAGACAACTCAAAATTTGTTACAAATTTTAGATATCTTAAACTAGTTCGGAGCAATTTTTTCAAAAAAAAAAAAAAAAAAAAAAAAAACATTATTAATGAAACTTTTTATTGCATTAAAATGTACATTCTATCATAAAAACATGAAATTGACAAAAATATTAACTTTTTTAATTTTATTTTTCTAAAAAAAAAAAGGAAATTTTTAGTCGAAATTGACCATTATTTTCTCAAAACGGCTAATGTTGTTAAAAAAAAAAATTAATATATTTTATTTTACTTTTTACTACATGATTCGATGATATTCATGAGTATTATGAATTAAAATCTAAGTTATATTTTCAAAAATAAAAAATTTATAGACTGTTATATAAGATTACACATAAATTTCAATACTTTCGCAACACATTATTATGTATATATAGCAATAACTTTTCGTAAAAAATAGGTACAATCAAATCTGCAGTCCATTTTACTCAACGTAGTATAACAAATAACTGTACACAAAATTATAACTCTATCTTAAATACATTTTGCAACAGAACAATAGACGTATTGCAGTATTAGCGAAAAATCTATTCTTTAGAAAACACGATTTTGGTTTTTCGCATGGATTTTCGTATTAATAACCGTTTTTGAACGAATGTAACTAAACTTCTATTTAAAGTACAAGAAAAACATAAACTGACTTGAAAAAAGATATGTTCATTCATATAAAATGGGAAAAAAAAAATGATTTTGTTATTTTAAATTTCGTCGGATACTTTAAAATAAATAAAAATCCTACTTTTCCTTTATTCTTAGTATTTAATAACAAAAACCTCTTAGTCCTGTAAAACTTTTCAGTTTTGCGAATTAAAAATTAACTTCCGGTTGTTTTCACTGCTATTTCAGTTAATAACTTTCATTTGAATTTTGGTATTGGAACTTTCTCGACAAATAAGACCTTTTATTTGACCTATCGCACGTCTCTCTAGAACTTACTTTTTGTGGGGAGACGAATACTTCAAACATCGGTTGATAAACGCCGTCTTTGTTTAAGCTTCAACTTAAAGTATGGTTGAATCTAAAAGGAGATATGAAAGTATAATTTTGTAAATCCGAATACCAAGTTTATCTATAAAGAGATTCAATTGTTACACAAATGTTCTGTATATAATTGTAAATAGTGACGTATTTCTTTTAAAGTTCTATTCTATTTTATTTTATTTGTTAACAGCGATAGTATAGGTTAGAAAAAGGTGGCAACATCTAAATCATACGGGATATTTCGAAGCGTTCCCATCACGTGATTGGTTGACCGCATTTTGCTAGAAATTTCTGCCGCGAGGCAATAAAAATAGCCGATAGATGGATTCGCTATTCAGTGGAGTTGTAAACGCTGTTTTGAAAGGATGGGAGCTAGTGTTTACTTTCGTTGTGCCTACATTATCACTTTTTCCAAAGTTGTATGCATCGTAGCTTGTATTGAAACTGGATAGTGAGTTAACTGTTTGGGAAAGTTTTGTAAGTTTTCGAAAGAAGAATAAATTATAGTTTTTATTTGGTAAAAACTAAGTCATCATTTTCTCATGGAAAATTTTATAACACTATTATAGACCATATTAAGAAAATGCAGTGGTACATATTCACTCAGTTATTCTTTCT
>OZ021726.1:11062407-11312407 GCA_963978545.1 Linyphia triangularis
CCTTACTAGAATTTCCTCTTAATACAAATCCTTTATGTGCATCACCAATTTTTATATTCATTAACAAAGCGCTATTTCGGTTGCCAGCGTGTACTTGGTTTTGGCATCTAATTTTAAATATTAAAAACGTTTCTATCAGCTAAAATATGCTTTAAACTACTTTTCAAAATTTAATCATTAAAAAAGAATGTAAAGTTATGCACTCGTGACATCGAAATATCTTTTATTAATTCTGATTAAAACAGATTTATTATTAAGTTTTTTAAAACAATTTCAGTAACAGGAAAGAGTTTCTTCAATAACCGGTTAAATGCTATTTCAGCGCGATTGAATGACGGCAAGTTGGTTTATTAGTATTCCGTAAAAGTGACCTTTTAGTGACACTGACAACCCCCAAAATTTGATAGATTGCATTGTCATCGACATCGAATCTATCTGCCAAGTTTCAACTCGATTGGGTGACGGCAAGAGGGTTCATTAAGCCTAGTAAAATTTGAGCGCCATCGACAAACATACCCACAAAACTGAAGTTAAAAGAAATGATTATTTTTAAAAAATGTTCCTTTCTATGCCATGAATTAAAAAAAAAGGTTGTTTGTAGACAGAGAGGCGACTGCAATTTTTGGACCACATCGAACATCATTCTGAATTTTTTATAGAGATTGGAGAAAAGTGAGTAGATTACGAATCCACTAGGTCTGCCGTGGCAAAAATTGCGAAACTCTTAAAAAATCATCGACTTTTAATAAGTTGAACTCAATCCAATTGCCAAATGCGCCATAACTTGCCAAATAATGAGCATTTTTTTTAAAAATTTAGTAACCCTCATTCTTTAATTTTCAATTAAGAAGGTTGCAGATGATTCAGATATCTGGCGACGGGTCTACTTGCATCTATTAAAAGGGAATCAAAATGGAAAAAAATATGAAGTCACTTATGACGTAACTGATGTCGCCAATTTGGCTTACTTTTAAAAGATATAAGATTTCTGAGCCTAAGATCAGAAATCGTTTGCGCTTTTTCTCATTGAAAATCAAAATGAAGTGGGTTGCCAGACGAATAAGTTCGTTCTCTTTTTGGCAAGTTATGACATATTTGGCAATCGGATTTTAGTTCAACTCATTCCAAGTCGGTTATTGATCAGTTTCGGCCATTTTTGCCACTGCAGGACCAGTGGATTCCTAATCTACTCACTATTCTCCAATCTCTATAAAAAAAAAATTCAGAATGATGTTCGATGGGGTCCAAAAATTGCAGTCGCCTCTCGGACTATTGTCTTTCCCTGTAAAGTTATTCGAAGCACAAGCAGCTATTTTACAATTAAACTTCTCAATCGAACAACACAACTTTAAAAAAAAAAAAAAATCATTCTAATCCATAATAAGTTTCAAACTCCCACTGTACCCTCAATTAACATCTTCATACGCATCCCTTCCCCTCCGATACCCCATTCCCCATCCCTATCCCCATTTATCTCTGGGCACAACCATAAGGGGTGTCATACAACCCCCCCCTGACTTCACTTCCCTCCCACCAGCTCTCTTTTGTCGAGGCATGACAGTAAGTGCTCTCTGCCACCCCCCCTCATTTCCATTCGAATCACACCCGGACAACAGTGATCAAGCAATAGTCTGCTCGTGACAACCAATGTCCGGGCACTGGAAAGATCACACTATTCAAAGACAGGGGAAAGTTTAAAAGGAGGTTGGATGTCACGGGTTAGGGATTTGAATAACATGTTGAAAGATTTATATAAAAAAAAAAACACAACTGGTTAGTATGGGGAGGAGGGGGGGGGGGTGCAAATCCATTTGTGAGTCTTGACAACAAAGCATTATGAACCTGGTGTGGAATATCGCGCAATTTTCAATTATACTGTTGCGTTGTACGGGTTCGAAAGATTTGACGCCAAAGCAGATCAAAACTTGCAGAAATTTATTCCGATATAACTCTTCACAGTTCTCTTACAGCTCCAGAACTTCTCGTTCTAGTAGACACAATACAGCTCTTTTCACCTCAATAGAGCACAGAACAGCAGTTAAAAACTTGACAAACAACTGCTAAATCGCCGCAAAAGACAATGCAATACAGTTCGCTCAGTATCTCCAGTCAACTAATTCAGTGACTCAAAATCTGAGATCTAACTACAGTCAACTATCGGACTCAGCTAACAACTAGCTCAGTGACTCAAAATCAGTCAACTTACTCAGTCAGGAATACAGCTCTCGCAATGAACGTTGAGAGACAACTAACTCAGTGATTCAAAATCAACTAACTTCAGTCAACTATCGGACTCAGCTAACAACTAGCTCAGTGACTCAAAATCAGTCAACTAACTCAGTCAGGAATACAGCTCTCGCAATGAACGTTGAGAGACAACTAACTCAGTGATTCAAAATCAACTAACTTCAGTCAACTATCGGACTCAGCTAACAACTAGCTCAGTGACTCAAAATCAGTCAACTAACTCAGTCAGGAATACAGCTCTCGCAATGAACGTTGAGAGACAACTAACTCAGTGATTCAAAATCAACTAACTTCAGTCAACTATCGGACTCAGCTAACAACTAGCTCAGTGACTCAAAATCAGTCAACTAACTCAGTCAGGAATACAGCTCTCGCAATGAACGTTGAGAGACAACTAACTCAGTGATTCAAAATCAACTAACTTCAGTCAACTATCGGACTCAGCTAACAACTAGCTCAGTGACTCAAAATCAGTCAACTAACTCAGTCAGGAATACAGCTCTCGCAATGAACGTTGAGAGACAACTAACTCAGTGATTCAAAATCAACTAACTTCAGTCAACTATCGGACTCAGCTAACAACTAGCTCAGTGACTCAAAATCAGTCAACTAACTCAGTCAGGAATACAGCTCTCGCAATGAACGTTGAGAGACAACTAACTCAGTGATTCAAAATCAACTAACTTCAGTCAACTATCGGACTCAGCTAACAACTAGCTCCGTGACTCAAAATCAGTCAACTAACTCAGTCAGGAATACAGCTCTCGCAATGAACGTTGAGAGACAACTAACTCAGTGATTCAAAATCAACTAACTTCAGTCAACTATCGGACTCAGCTAACAACTAGCTCAGTGACTCAAAATCAGTCAACTAACTCAGTCAGGAATACAGCTCTCGCAATGAACGTTGAGAGACAACTAACTCAGTGATTCAAAATCAACTAACTTCAGTCAACTATCGGACTCAGCTAACAACTAGCTCCGTGACTCAAAATCAGTCAACTAACTCAGTCAGGAATACAGCTCTCGCAATGAACGTTGAGAGACAACTAACTCAGTGATTCAAAATCAACTAACTTCAGTCAACTATCGGACTCAGCTAACAACTAGCTCAGTGACTCAAAATCAGTCAACTAACTCAGTCAGGAATACAGCTCTCGCAATGAACGTTGAGAGACAACTAACTCAGTGATTCAAAATCAACTAACTTCAGTCAACTATCGGACTCAGCTAACAACTAGCTCCGTGACTCAAAATCAGTCAACTAACTCAGTCAGGAATACAGCTCTCGCAATGAACGTTGAGAGACAACTAACTCAGTGATTCAAAATCAACTAACTTCAGTCAACTATCGGACTCAGCTAACAACTAGCTCAGTGACTCAAAATCAGTCAACTAACTCAGTCAGGAATACAGCTCTCGCAATGAACGTTGAGAGACAACTAACTCAGTGATTCAAAATCAACTAACTTCAGTCAACTATCGGACTCAGCTAACAACTAGCTCCGTGACTCAAAATCAGTCAACTAACTCAAGTCAGGAATACAGCTCTCGCAATGAACGTTGAGAGACAACTAACTCAGTGATTCACAATCAACTAACTTCAGTCAACTATCGGACTCAGCTAACAACTAGCTCCGTGACTCAAAATCAGTCAACTAACTCAGTCAGGAATACAGCTCTCGCAATGAACGTTGAGAGACAACTAACTCAGTGATTCAAAATCAACTAACTTCAGTCAACTATCGGACTCAGCTAACAACTAGCTCCGTGACTCAAAATCAGTCAACTAACTCAGTCAGGAATACAGCTCTCGCAATGAACGTTGAGAGACAACTAACTCAGTGATTCAAAATCAACTAACTTCAGTCAACTATCGGACTCAGCTAACAACTAGCTCCGTGACTCAAAATCAGTCAACTAACTCAGTCAGGAATACAGCTCACGCAATGAACGTTGAGAGACAACTAACTCAGTGATTCAAAATCAACTAACTTCAGTCAACTATCGGACTCAGCTAACAACTAGCTCCGTGACTCAAAATCAGTCAACTAACTCAAGTCAGGAATACAGCTCTCGCAATGAACGTTGAGAGACAACTAACTCAGTGATTCACAATCAACTAACTTCAGTCAACTATCGGACTCAGCTAACAACTAGCTCCGTGACTCAAAATCAGTCAACTAACTCAGTCAGGAATACAGCTCTCGCAATGAACGTTGAGAGACAACTAACTCAGTGATTCAAAATCAACTAACTTCAGTCAACTATCGGACTCAGCTAACAACTAGCTCCGTGACTCAAAATCAGTCAACTAACTCAAGTCAGGAATACAGCTCTCGCAATGAACGTTGAGAGACAACTAACTCAGTGATTCAAAATCAACTAACTTCAGTCAACTATCGGACTCAGCTAACAACTAGCTCCGTGACTCAAAATCAGTCAACTAACTCAAGTCAGGAATACAGCTCTCGCAATGAACGTTGAGAGACAACTAACTCAGTGATTCAAAATCAACTAACTTCAGTCAACTATCGGACTCAGCTAACAACTAGCTCCGTGACTCAAAATCAGTCAACTAACTCAGTCAGGAATACAGCTCTCGCAATGAACGTTGAGAGACAACTAACTCAGTGATTCAAAATCAACTAACTTCAGTCAACTATCGGACTCAGCTAACAACTAGCTCCGTGACTCAAAATCAGTCAACTAACTCAAGTCAGGAATACAGCTCTCGCAATGAACGTTGAGAGACAACTAACTCAGTGATTCGCAATCAACTAACTGACTGACTCACTCACGGCCGGGTTTATATAGGGGAGGCTGCGAATCTTCACGAACCTTCCAGAGATGGACATTTGGAGAACTTTCCGGATTATAGTCGAAAAGTCCTTATACATGGGATACATGTACCCATACATGTACCGAAAATGTCGCCAAATGGTCGCCAAGTTTGGCGACATTTGGCGAGATTCCCACTACCATAATGTTAAAATGCCCTACCCCTTGAAACTCGCTTCCCAGAGTTACCTCTGTAAAACCCGTTATCAAGCGATAATACCCCTATTGCCGGGAAACAAACTATTGCATTGCTTTAAGCGAAATGTACAGAAATTTATCTATTTACAAAATTAACACTAGGAAATATTTACAAATATACAAAAAAATTCGTAACAATACTATAATAATGGTCATTGCATTAAAATTTAATATGCGGATATTTACCGTTTTACATATTTTCACTCATTTAAATAAAAGTTGTCAATTTGGCCATATTTTTGATTAAAATTTTTACATGGGCAAAAAATTGGCGATGTTATTCGATAGGTATTTATTACATTGTCCTTTCTTGTGCGGGAAACAGAAAAAACTAGGGGTGTGGAACATCGCATAGCTTTCAATTACTCTAAAATACTGAGTTGGATTTGTGTCATTTACCATTTTTATATTTTGATCTGTGGCGACCAGCACATGGAGCCTGCACAGATTGCCGCCAAGCCTGATCAGACTGCCTGATTTTGTGTAGAACTTTTAGTAATTTCAAATTTAGTTAGATTTAGTAATTGCCTTTATGTAAATTTCTGTGCCAATCTCCTGTAACCATACCGTACGTTATCTATATTCTATATATTTAATAGGCAATACGTTTTTTGGGGTTAGTCCGTCCGCCTAAACTACTCAACCAATTTCAATGATCAAGGTGTCATTTTAAAGGAAATAAGCTGTAGATTTGCCAAAACGTGCCAAAATAATTTATTAACACTTCATTAATTAGTTAAATTTCAATATTTTTCCTCATTAAGCTACTACAAAGCCTCAATGATTTTGAATATAAGAATGGCAACATCCTTAAGTAAACAAACCCGCTGCTCGGGGGTTCAACCAACCAACCAACCAACCAACCGTTGCTAATTTTAAAGCTATCCTTACGTATGTAAACAACAAACCCATTGCTAATTTTAAAGCTCTTTTTAAACTCTTCGTTTCAAAGTAGATTTTTTCTGTTTTTCTGAAGCATTTTTGTATTAGAGTAATTATTATTTTGAAGTATTTCTATCCAGAAAATGCATCGCGTTGGACGTCGTTCTCTAACGGGGCGACTTATTAGAATAAATAAAAGATATTGCGACTTCAATGTAAGGGCATAACTAATGAAGTTTTAAGTCAGAATGTTGGCGGATAGTATATTTAACTTTATATTATGAAACTTGCAATTTGGGTGTTTTCTCTATTAGGCCTTACATTAAAGTTATAAAAATTTGGTTACATTTTTTATGGCTGGCAAACCTATTCGAGCGCAGCAAGATGTTTTAACCACAAATTCGAGAGGCAAAGCCGCTCAATCCGAGCGCAGCGAGGTGTTTGGGGGTTGGCGAGCGTTAGCGAGCAGGGCGCGAAGCCCCCTAGTATGTATTTAATAACCCTGTCTTTGCACAGACAGTTGCTGTATTAACTGCTCCCGCATACGAGCAGGATCACTTCCTTCAGGGAAGTCGTCGTTGTTGTTTTCTGGTCATTTACCGTATTTTAATAAAATATGTTAAGTTTGAGGTACTTTAGTCTTTTTGAGGTACTAGTCTTTTTTTAAGCTTTATATTTACTCGATCAAATATGACGTGTGGACAGATCATTCATTTAGAGAAAGGGCCAGAAAGGCAATATTTTTTAAGATAATTCTTATATGGGTCTTGAAAAAAAAGCTTTGCCAAAATGGTGATTTTACTGGTGATATATTTTACAAAATGGTGATATACTTTTCTTAATTCCTATATTATCCTTTCTTATAAGTGAAACTGAGGAAAGAAGAAAAAAAGATCTTTGATGAGCTATGTTCAAGCAAAGAGAACTGTGTGGAAGGCATTCCCTTTTTGACTTTTTACGCCATTAAAGCATTTTTACGTGAATTTCGGAGGTGGGGATGTTTAAAACACCTTAAGAGGCATTACCACAGCTGTTTGATTAAAATCGTTAGAACCGTTTTTTAGCAAGCAATGAAAAACATGATTTTTTCAATGGCAGCTACCTTATGCGCATGCGCTATTTTGACGAATACCTTAATGGTAGGTCCTTGTGCCCTTACCAACCCGCGCTCCTAATTTGAACATCGTAGATCAATTTGTTCGGGAGTTATGAGAACCACGTATACACATACAGACATTTTTTCTTTATCACTCTTTTGAGATCAGGATGCTCCAAAACGTGGAGAAATGACAAAAAAAAATCGAATTTTCTTTTTGACTGAATACTATACTTTCATTGCGAGGTTGCGGGTTCGAGTCCCGTGTTAGGCATGGGTGTTTGTAAATGTATGTTGGCTTGTCTAATGACGAATGTTTCTGCGCATTATAGCCCTCGTGTTGCTGACGGGGCCAGATAATCTGAATACAACCAACCAACCAACCAACCAACCAACCAACCAACCAACCAACCAACCAACCAACCAACCAACCAACCAACCAACCAACCAACCAACCAACCAACCAACCAACCAACCAACCAACCAACCAACCAACCAACCAACCAACCAACCAACCAACCAACCAACCAACCAACCAACCAACCAACCAACCAACCAACCAACCAACCAACCAACCAACCAACCAACCAACCAACCAACCAACCAACCAACCAACCAACCAACCAACCAACCAACCAACCAACCAACCAACCAACCAACCAACCAACCAACCAACCAACCAACCAACCAACCAACCAACCAACCAACCAACCAACCAACCAACCAACCAACCAACCAACCAACCAACCAACCAACCAACCAACCAACTATACTTTCACAACCCTATGCATATATATGGGTAATTGAAAGTAAAAATCAATTCGTTGATATGTGATGATCAAGGGCAGCGAGCTCTATATTAAATGACTCGTTTTCCTACTTTTTACTCTTTTATAGCATTTCTATGTGAATTTCGGAGGTGCGGACGGTTAGGAAACCTTAAGAGGCATTAGATTAGAATTTTTAATCGAAATCGTTAGATTAGTTTTCTAGCAATTGCTGGAAAGCATTATCTTTTCATCTCTCTCTCTCTCTCTCTCTCTCTCACACACACACACACACGGAAATTATTACGGAAATTTCGCAGGTGGGGATATTTAGAACATCTTAAGAGGCATTACCACAACGATTTTGAACAAAATCCTTAGAGCCGTTTTTTAGCAATTACTGAAAAACATAATTTTTTCAATGGCAGCTACCTTCTGCTCATGCCCGATTTTGACAAAAACTTTAATGGTCGGTCCATGTGTCATCCCCAACCCTCATACCAAATTTGAACATCGTAGGTCAATTTGTTAGGTAGTTATGCTGACCACGGACACAGACACACGCACACTTCTTCTAGTTCACTTATATGAAATCAGGATGTTCCAAAACGTGGAGAAATACCCAAAAAAAAAAAATCGATTTATTTTTTATTTTTGACCAAATACTATACTTTCATTACCCTACGTATACATATGGGTAATTGAAAGTAACAAAATGTAGAGTTGTAAATAAATTAACAACTTTAAGGTCCCTTGTCCAGCCAATGAAAAAAAAATCAAATCTCCCTCAAACCACTGTTCGTTATGAATGATAAAACCCATTGCCAGTTCACTTCCTATCCATAATATAAAATTCCGCTTACTAACCCAAATACTCTCCTAAAACTATCCCGCCATACTTCGTCCAAGTCTCTTCAACCAAAACCTCATCATCGTCCAAAATGACCCGATGAAACTTTGAGCGGCCGGAGTCAACATAAGCCACATCATCCCAAACCATCTTTCCTCAAACAGGATAGAAACAACTCTACTCCTCCGCATCCATAAATGATGGGAGAGCGTCCGGAGCATTAATCGAATACGTTCTGGCACCTCGTAGAAGGCCACATATCGTTTGGAGTAACCGCCGATGGAACATCCCCCCTTGAGGCCCGCTCTTGTTGTATGTAGGGGGAGTAGGGGGTGGAGGAGGGGGGGGGGGGTCTATTAAAAATGCATCAACCGGAATAAAGCGGAAACTGACTCATGCGATATGGACGAGAGATGTCTAGGATGTGTTCGAGTTGACGATTGGTTTAGATTGTTGGGCTTGTGTTTGTCTTGAGGCTTATTATAGTCAGTGGGACAGTTGCAAGTTTTGGTGCGTCTTCCAACAAAACTCTGAATTTTTTAGTGTCATCTGCCAAGTCTTCTGTAGCCGGAACAAATTTGAAATTAACTATGAATGATTGGCTCAAAAAGATGCTTAATTTCTGTAACTTCTTTGTCAAAATGTAATACGTTGAATGAAATACAAAATGTAGTATTATCCCCAAACCGAAAACAATAAAAAACTAACCTATACAAACAAAGTTTATAATATAAATCCTATTATAGTCAGTGGGACAGTTTGCTAGTTTTGGTGCATCATCCAACAACACTCTGAATTTTTTAGTGTCATCTGTCAAGAAAGAAGTAGCCGGAACAAATTTGAAATTAACTATGAATGATTGGCTCAAAAAGATGCTTAATTTCTGTAACTTCTTTGTCAAAATGTAATACGTTGAATGAAATACAAAATGTAGTATTATCCCCAAACCGAAAACAATAAAAAACTAACCTATACAAACAAAGTTTATAATATAAATCCTATTATAGTCAGTGGGACAGTTTGCTAGTTTTGGTGCATCAGCCAACACTACTCTGAATTTTTAGTATGATATGCCAACAAAGAAGTTGCCGGAACAAATCTAACCTCAACTATGAATGACTGGCTACAAAATACTTAGTTTCTGTAGCTTCCTCAAAATAATTAAAAATGTAACACTTTGAATTAAGTACAAAATGCACTATTATCCCCAAACCCAAAATAATAAAAATTAATCCATACAAACAAAGATTTAAATATAAATCCTCTGATAGTCAGTGGGACAGTTTGCAAGTTTTGGTGCATCATCCAACATCAATCTGAATTTTTTTTAGTGTGATCTGCCAAGAAAAAAGCTGCCGGAACAAATCTAAAAATCAACTATGAATGATTGACTAAAAAGATGCTTAATTTCTGTAGCTTCCTCGTCAAAATGTAGCCCTTTGAATGAAGTACAAAATGTAGCATTATCTCCAAACAGAAAACTTTAAAAAACTAACCCATACAAACAAAGTTTTTAATACAAATCCTATTATAATCAGTGGGACGGTTTGCAAGTTTTGATGCATCATCCAACACCACTCTGAATTTTTTAGTATGATATGCCAACAAAAAAGTTGCTGAAACAAATCTAACCTCAACTATGAATGGCTAAAAAATGCTTAATTTCTGTAGCTTCCTCGTAATAATTTAAAACTGTAGTACTTTGAATGTAGTACAAAATGTAGTATTGTCCCCAAACCCAAAACAATAAAAAACCAATCCATAAGTATAAAGCTTTTAATGTAAACCCTTGATATACATTCTCAACTTTTATGAGCTATTGCAACTTATTAAAGTGAGTTGGTTGGTTATTTTCAGAATACCTGGCGCCGTCAGCAACACGATGGCTATAATGCACCGAAACATTAGTCATTAGACAAGCCAACATACATTTACAAACACCCATGCCTAACACAGGACTCGAACACGCAACCTCGCGGTCTAGAAGCTAGCACGCTAACCACTATACCGTTAAAGCGAGTTGGAGGTCAGATTGAGTTTAAAAATCTTTTTTGACCACAACGGAGGAAATTATCGTTTGAGGTGCCACTAACTGAATTTTTTTTTTTGCTCCAAAACTTGATACAATGTATTGTCATCGATAACCAGTCTCTCTGCCATATTTCAGCTTGATTGGACGACAGTAAGTTGGTTAATTAGCTTTTCGAGCCCAACCCACACAAACACATAAAATCGAAATTAAATATGAAATATTTAAAAAGATATATTTTTGTTTAAATGATAAAGAGTGCTGATGAATTTTTTTTTTATAGTTTGTGGGTAATGATATTCACTTTGCAATTTTTTTTCAAGGTTTTACACGCAAAAACAAGAGAGGATTTTTTTTTTAAATGACTTTTTACATTCGATTTCGTGTAAAGCCATTTCCTCCAAGTTTATAAATCTATAAAAAGTTAGTATTTTTTATTAACGAAAACACCTAAAAAGCGAGGGAACTTAAAATACGACATAAAGAAATAATCGGTCCGTTAATGAAACTTGGCAAAAACGTTTTATTTGCCATAAGAATAAAGAAACAAAAGAATCTATAAAAATATCTAGCATAGAAGGATGTTTTTTGAGGGGGTGAGAATTTTTTTAAAAACTGAAAATTATTTTTGGTATAACACAGGCATGTGACACATGTTTGTGAAGTATTTTTTGACGCTTAATCGAATGAATAAATTAAAAAAAAAAAAAAAAAAAAAGCAACGTGATATAACTATCCTATAAAAAGTTGTAATCATTTTTATAGGCGAAAATACAAGTAAAAGTGTGTCTTACTTCATTACTTAATTTTATATGCTTTATATTTATGCTTACTTACTATTTCATATTTTCACTACTAATTACTTATTTTATTACTAATTGGTACTTTTTTTTTAATTACATTTTGGTTGTTTTCTTTAACTATTTCCACTCAGTTTTGGTTCATTATATGTACTTTGAATCCATTGCTTTTATATTACATAGATTTTCGAATATAAAATGGACTATAACTTTTGATAGGATAATTATATCGTCTTGCTTTTCTTCATTCGATTCAGCGTCGAAAAACCCTTCACCAACATCTGTCACATGCCTGGGTTGTACCAAAATTAATTTTCAGTAAAAAAAAAACCTTTCCAACCACCCCCTCAAGAAACACCCTTCTACGCTATATAGTTTTATAGAGTCTGTTGTTTCTTTATTCTTATAACAAATAAAATGTTTTTGCCAAGTTTCATGAATTAATTTTTTTTTTACTTTATGTCGTATTTTAATTTGTTCACTTTTCTACGTGTGTGTTCGTTTATAAAAAGGACTGCAACTTTTCTAGATTAGTTATATCGTCTGGCATTTTTTCATTCGATTCAGCATAAAAAAATACTCGAAAACCATGCGCCACATGCCTAGATTGTTCCAAAATTAACTTTTCCAGCTGTAAACCCCCCTAACACTCTCCCCCAAAACACCCTTCTTTGCTTGATATTTGTATAGACTTTTGATTATTCATATGTATTACAAATGAAACATTTTTGCCAAGTTTCATCGACGGACCAATTTTTTTTGTTCTCTGGTGGTTTTTGGTACTATTTTACCTTTACATAATGTAAAACGTTTCTTATTTACTTAGAAATTTAACATTGTTAAACACACTTCCTAAGACGAACCTAAATTCAATTTGAAAATATGTATGTTTCCATGATAATTAGGATCCATTTAGGTAAAAAAAAAAAAAAAAAAAAAAAAAATCTAACGTGTTATAGTGAATGAGTATAAACATGCCCTCTCTTTTAAAAAGAAGTAAGTAAAAAAAAAAAAAAAAAAAAAGAGTATGCCTCTAATTTTCAGTGAATATAGAAGTTCACTTCCAGTATTCGTAGAACTCTAAAATTTTAAACATGGTATTGAAATTTTAATATGATTACTTGAATAGCGCACTGTGTCTACTTAGGATCTTTTAGAAAGCGAATCTAGTTTGGTTGGCAAAGTTCGAGATCTATATATATTTACAGTTTTCCGATACACTTAGCCATGTAGCTATTTATTATATAAAAGTTAATCGGCTATGCTTTAAAATTCAATAGAATGTCTGCTTGCGAAAGTTGGCAATTTCGTAAAAAGTTCTTATTTTGGCAAAAAATAGTCGATTTGGAACTAAAATTCACGAATTCTCGCCAAATTTGTCACCCAACACGCCAACTTGGCGACATATTTAATTATAAAAAAAAAAAAAAAATTATTTGGTTTTTAATTACCCCTCGTTCTTAGCCCCCCCCCCCCCAAAAAAAAAAGAGAAGGTTTGAGTCATTAAAAGTCACCAATTGTATTTAGTTTGGCCTTATGTGAAATGTTGTGACCTTAAGAGCTTATGCTGACCTTATAAAAACGTGTGCTAAAGCGCCCTTTTAACGACAGTTATTCTCACATTCCAACTTATTTATTTATACAGTCGTAAAAGTATTTCCTAATTTATCTTTCATCTTTTTCCATTCGCCCCTTCTTAAACAGAAGCATCAGTCCGAGAGGAGCAAGTGAAATTGCATCTCCTGCAAGAAAAATTCGATTCAGCGAAACGTAAGAGTTCTTTTTTTCTCCCTTTCGATTACAGGAGTTGGTTTTATTCTGTTATTTTTCTCAGTAATCAGAGATGAAGCATGGCGTAATTAAATGGCAATGCGAAAGGAGTTTTCTACCTTTTTCGTCAAGAAAAAAGTGCTCTTTTTCGAAACATTAAACTCTAAAAGTGTTGAAAAAGGAAGAAGGAAAACTGAGTATATGTGTGGGTTAAGTAGGGGGAAAAGACTTATATATAACATGAGCTTTAGGTATTTCCTAAATTATTTTACTGTGATTAAGGTATACATATACATTAGGAATTGCGAAATTTGACTCAAGTCTGCGTTTTTGTTTTTTGGTTTTAAAATATTCCCGAATTCATTACCATTAAAATGATACTATTTTTTTTTCTGAGACTCAAATTACTTTTTAAATTACAGTAGGTTTTGTGAACCTGTTTTGTATCACGTTCATTAGTGTAGTAAACTTTAAACGCGCTTTCTGAAGAATGACATTTTGGTGTTACATGACTTTACGCCAACGGTCATAACTAAATAATAAATGGTCCGATTTACAAAATTCTAATTTTGTTTTGTAGACAATAGTTGTGAATGTGTTTTCTATGGAGAATCTAATATATACTGTTATAAACACATTTGTTATGCATATTTTAATCTTAATTTTTTTGTTAAAAACTATGTATTTTTTTAACTTTTTATTCAAAAAGTTATAATTAAATAAATATTGAAGCCAAATTCAAAATTCTCCATAGGAACATGCATTAATATAATATCTCTTATTGCTATAAAAATAATACCTCTAAGTTAATTACAAGTTTAGTTATGTGTGTTCTAATAATGTCCTAATTAGTCACTTTAATTGCAATTAACATAAAAATTAAAGAAAATCATCTCAATTGTATATGTATACCTTAATTCAATGGACAATTTCCGCATTTTTAATTTTTTTTTTAATTCGATTCTAAAGGTTTCGAAATGTCCGTAAACATAAAAATGTCTGCTCAATGTGCTTTTTCTTTTTTTTATTTGATATCAAAGTTCCTCTGTTAGACTTTGGCAAGAAAACGATTAATTCGACTCTAATTGAGTGTGACGTCACTTCATCTGAAACAATTTGGCTTGAAACGCAGCATCGTAAACCAGTTTTGCAAGTTTCTCGTAAATCGCGTCAACCTGTAAGGGATATGGCAACTGTCTACCAAACCAACGCCAACTATTTGGCAGAAACCTCACGATAACCATAGAAACGGAAGGATGTTTTGACGTCACAGCTATATCGGAGTGTTTTGATCGGACTGGTTTTGGCTCAGTTTTGGGGCATTTTCTTTTTTTTTTTAAATTTAAATAACTAATTTTTTAAAAGAACTTTTATTTGAACATTTGGAATCAGGAAGAGATTCATCATAAATATAAACTAATTTCAAACGTTTTTTAAAAAAGTTGAACTTGTCCATAATTTAACTAAATCTGTTCAGAGCATTTTAGAGACCAAAAGATGACATTTTCTAAATGTTTGGTAGAAATATTATTACAAAAACGAAAAATAAAAAAATAAAGTTCATAACAGTTCACATTTCTTCTACTACAGGAAATATAAACCTTATATGAAAGTTAAAATAACAGCCTGGAAGTCATCGGGAAAGATGTGAATTAAAATGTTGTAATAAATTTTAAATGTTTGTCTTATATTTTTGTTCTTGAAACGTCATTTGAAAAAATATGAATTACTTAATTTTTTTTTAATTTGAGAGATAATTTGTAATGGCCTCATTGGTACTTTTACAAGTTTAATAAAGATATGCTGATTTCTACTCTCGCATACATCTAAATAATAAACACTGTTGTTAAAAAATCCATTATATGCATTGACAATTTTTATATTACGATAAAAAACATTTCTATCAGCAAAGTGGGCGGAAATTTACGTTGAAAAATTTATTCATTAAAAATGAACATGAACATCACCAAAATATCATTTATTCATTCTGATTGAAGTAATTTTTATTACTTATTTATCAGAAAACAAATTTTCAACAGCAAAGAGTTTCAACAATGGTTTTTTCAATCCCATTTTAATGCGATTGAATGACGGCAAGTTGGTTTATTAGTATTCCGTGAAACCGAGCTTTTAGTGACAGTAACAGCCCCGAAATTTGATAGAGTGCATTGTCATCGACATCAAACCTATCTGCCAAGTTTCAGATCGATTGGATGACGGCAAGGGGGTTAATTAGGCCTCCTTAGATTCTTCCACCATCGACAAACACACAAAATCGAAGATAATATAAAGGATTAAAAAACATAATAATAATAACAACCCATAAAAATAGTTTTTAATATAAATAAAATTCCATACCTTTCTATTCAACATAGCACATGTATCTTCTTTTTCTATTTCGTAATAGTCCGAGAGGCGACTGAAATTTTTGGACCCCATCGAACATCATTCTGAATTTTTTACAGAAATTGGAGAAAAGTGTCTAGATTACGAATCCGCTGGTCTGCCGTGGCAAAAATGGCCGGAACTGATCAAAAATCGACTTGGAATGAGTTGAACTAAAATCCGATTGCCAAATATTTCATAACTTGCCAAAAAGAGAAAAAACTTTTTCCTCTGGCAACCCACTACATTTTGATTTTCAATGAGAAAAAGCTCAAACGATTTCTGATCCCTGGCTCTGAAAACTTGTGTCTTTTAAAAGTAAGCCAAATCGGCGATATCAGTTACGTCATCCGCGAAGTAATGTTTATTGCCAATTTGGTTCATTTGTGAAAGATGCAAGTAAGCCATACATCCGAATCGTTTGTAACCTTCTGATTTGAAAATTAAAGAGTGAGGGTTACCAAATAAAAAATAAAAAAAAAAAATAAAAAAAAGTACTTTTGTTAGTTCAACCTATTAAAAGTCAATTTTCGACCAGTTTCGGCCACTTTTGCCACGGTAGACCAGTGGATTCGTAATCTACTCACTTTTCTCCAATTTCTATAAAAAATTCAGAATGATGTTCGATGAGGTCCAAAAATTACAGTCGCCTCACAGTCTATAATTATGCCAGTTTAAAGTTCGGGAGTTCTTTCTAAAATATCCAGTACTTTCTTTCTGAATTTAATATGGATGAGAATATTTTATTTCTAAAACTAATCCCATGTTAAAATTACGTTTATTTTCAATTTGGAACCATGTCTGAAAAATATTCCCTATCATAATCTCTAATCTCTACTGAACTACTACACAGCTGATCAAGAGATTCCGATATTTTCCCCTTCACTTACAGCCAGTTCCATTAAAAGTAAGTTTACAAAATGGTATTAAGAAATCATTTCATATCTCATTCCATGTGAACTTTATGAGCTGGAAGTATTACGAAGAAGCATGCATCTTTGAATAGAATTTAGCTTATGACGATTTATTTAAATAGATTCGAAAGTAATGACGCATGGAGAATTTTTCGTGAATACATTATTCGTTTCCAACTGCTCTTAAGTTTTTTATTACAAAAATGGAAGGAATATAATACCTCATTAAATAAAGAGTTTGAACTTTCGAGGAAAATCTTCTCATTTCTGATTTCTTATGAAGGATAAAAATATTACCGAAAACTAGTTAGAGTCATTGATTCTGGATGTAATAATAAAACTTAAATAAACAAGGGGTGCGTAACATCGTAAAACTTTTGATTACACTACAATACTGACGTGGATTTGTGTCGCTTATCATTTTTATATTTTCATCCATTGCAAAAATGGCCAGATTAGCGATATTTTTTGCGGTAATTCTTAAAATGGTTTTTTTTTTTTTTTTTTTTTTTTTTTTTTTTTAAAACCTTACGCCAAAATTGTGATTTTGGTGATATACTTTTTCGATAATTCTTATATTATCCTTTCTTATAAGTGAAACTGAGGATAGAAGGAAAAAACGATGGTTGATGAGCTATGTTCAAACAAAGAGAACTCTGTGTTGAATGCATTCGTTTTTCAAATTTTTACTCCATTAAAGCATTTTTAGGGGAATTTAGGAGGTAGGGATGTTAAGAACACCTTAAGAGGCATTACCCTAATGATTTTGATCATAATCGTTAGAGCCGGTTTTTTGCAATAATTGAAAAACATGATTTTTTCAATGACAGCTACCTTATGCGCATGCGCGATTTTGACAAAAACCTTAATGGAAAGTCCCATGGCCACCAGCAACCCGCATACCAAATCTGAACATCGTAGGTCAATTTGTTCGGGAGTTATTCTGACCACAGACACACATATACACAGACAGACATTTTTTCTAGATCACTTTTTTGAGATCAGGTTGTTCCAAAACGTAGGGAAATGCAAAAAAATCTAATTTTTTTTTTTTTTACCGAATACTATACTTTTATTACCCTATGTATACATATGGGTAATTGAAAGTAAAAAAATAATAATATAACTCATAAACAATATTTTTTAAATAATTCTTTTTATGCGTTGTCAATTTTAATAAACATTAACACGCGCCAATACTACAAAAATTTTCTATCAGTAAAAGCGGGGCAAACTGCGCTTCAAAATTTATTTATTAAACATGAACGTGAATTTATGTTCTCGCATCCAAATATCCTTTATTTATTCTGATGAAAGTAATTTTATTATTTATTTATTAAAAAAAATTTGACAGCGGGAAAGAGTTTCAACAATGATCGGTTCAATGCTTTTTTAACGCGATGGGATGACGGCAAGTTGGTTTATTAGTATTCCGAAAAAGTGACCTCTTAGTGACAGTAACAGCTCCAAGATTTGATAGAATGCATTTTCATCGACATCGAATCTATCTGCCAAGTTTTAGTCCAATTGGATGACGGCAAGGGGGTTAATTAGGCCTCCGCAGATTCCATCTCTATCTACAAACGTACAAAAGAGAAGTTAATATTAAGGGGGTGCGGTACCGAAAATAAAAAAAACTTTATTTATGTACATTTTTACGACAAAAATTTATTTTATGTATGAGATACTATTTATATATCTTTGAGAAAATGTTTTTTTAAATATTGTGTTTTGTTATTTAAAAAAAATTTAAAAACCAAGAAAAATCCATAATAATTGATGTTTGAGTATTTTGATATAAGTCAAGAAAAAATAAAAAAAATTTCAAAGTGAAAGCTTTCTGTAATACATAATTATATAAAGAAAATTTTGTCTTCACAGAATTTTGATAGGTGAACTAAAAAAAATTAAAAAAAATTCTCAAAGTCGAAATTTTTGCTTTTTTTTATGTTATCTTTTAAGCTAAAAATTATATTTTAAAACAGAATTAAAAAACTAAAATTCTGCGAAGACAAAATATTTAAAACTATATAAATTAAATGCTCCAAAAATTTGAATAGCCAATTGTTAATGGTTCTGGAGATATATCGATTTGAATATGCAACACCTGTGAAAAACACTAGTGCTCGAAAAACGCACTTTAAGCAGACGCTTCAAGGTGTTACTCCCATTAGTGATGTTTAAATCACAGGTAATTTTGTGGCGTTCTAATCACCGGAGGAATAAGATAAAAACATCATTCTCTTCAGGAATGTATGAACTATTTTTTAAAATCAGAAAAAAAAATTGGGATTTTTGAAGAAATTTCGGTACCATACCCCCTTAAAGATTTAAAAATGGCATTTGAAGAAAAATGGCATTCACTATAGAGTAAAAAAATTTAATAAATGTTAATTGTAATTCCAATACATGCAAAAATATTCTTTTGCAATTGGTTATGCTAGTTATACGATTTTTTCCTTTTCATAAATTGTTTCTGACCATTATCACAGCAAAGAATTGATCTGTTATTAACAAGTTTAACGAACTAAATTGTTCATTTTTCAACATCCAGAACCATAAATTTGTCTAACAAGGATGCATTACGAAGAAACAAATACGCTTTTTAATTTTATTTTAAAACTTAAAAAGTTTAAAAATCTGTTTCGGTACGACGGATAAACATACCATAATGAGTTTTTTTTTTTTACTTTTTAACTACCCAAATCATTTTAAGTGCAAGTACGATAAAAACTATCTTTTTCTTCGATTATTGTACTTTTTAAAACTGACCGTTGTGAAAGTAAACCATATGAATTGGGACTGAATTTTAACTATCAAGAAATTGCATTTCATATCTATGCGTAAGTCAGTGTACCCGTCAAGTTCACTGACGGATACCTTTACTGGCAGAACGGTATAGTGGTTAGCGTGCTAGCTTCTAGACCGCGTGGTTGTAAGGCATGGATGTTTGTAAATGTATGCTGGCTTGTCAATTGACGAATGTTTCGGCGCATTATAGCCCTCGTGTTGCTGACGGCGCTAGATAATCTGAAAACAACCAACCAACCCCTCAGTTTCGCTTATAATAAAGGATAATATTAGGATTATCGAAAAGTTGTTGTTGTTGTTTCTAATCTCCCTTTTGTCTGACGAAGTCAGACAATATCAGTGAAGCCATTGACATTAATGAAGTCTGACACTAGTTGTGGACAGTTATAAATGTCCTCCCAGTCCAGTCCAAGGCAGTCCAAAATGTGCCGAGGTGATGCCTGTTCTTTTTAGCATTTAGGGCAAAGAGGAAAATTTTTGCTTCCCCCGGAATATGTGAGGCCTTTAAGGTGACCACTAGCAAGTCGGGACAGGCGGGTATTGGTGTGCCTATCACAAGGAAGAGATAGGGAGTGTCCTGGCTTTTTGGCTTTATACCATTCGTGAGATGGAGGTATATGCCATTTCGCTTTATTTTGAGCAATTTTCTTTGAGTATAACTCTTGATATGTGAGTTCTTGAGTAGAGAGGACAGGGTGTTCTAGTCCCTCCTTAGCAAGAGTGACGAATACGTCTTATCGAAAAGTATATCGCCAAAAGCACCATTTTGGCGGATTTATTTTTTAACAGACACGTACAAGAATTATCGCCAAACTGGCAATTTTTTCCAAATGAATGATGAAAATATAAAAACGGTAAACAACAGAAATTGATTTCAGTATTAGAGTGTAATTGAAAGTTGGGCGATGTTCCACACCCCTAGTTTTTATGTATACTTGTTGACTACTTTAGTAAGATCCCTAAGATTCAAGTTTCATTGGTTTTCGATCAATAATCAAATTCAAAAACGGCAGAAAACTACATATTTTAAAATCCACTCACAAACTCACTCACTGATCATCAAAATACTAAGGTACTTCTAGTAGAGCTAGAACTATGACATTTGGGATACTTGTAAAGTTTAACATGCATAAAAAAGGAAACAAAAAGCTCAAAAAAATATGAATCTTATTCTAATTTATTTCCATTAAAGCTAGAATTATAAAATTTAGAATACTAGTTGCTATTAGTTTATATATACAAAAAAGAAACTCATCACTCAACACGAAGCTCCTAAAATCAATAAATAATAAAAAAACTTAGGAATTTTACAATTGACCGTTGGCGTCTTTTTATCGGCTACGAAATGGTCGCCAATCGCTTATTTCTTTTTCCATTTGCCAACATGTTTTGTAAATCCGAATAAATTATTAAAAATTATTTTATACCATCAGTCAGATTGAATACATAAATACTTAATGAACTGTGGCACGGTAAATTTAACGTTCTTAGAAAAATCTAGTAAAATTCTCCGCTAATTAGACGTTGTTGAACACTTTTTTTTTTTTAATTTTCTGAAAAACGTATAAAAATTAAAATTAAAAGAATAAAGAATAGTAGGCTAATTATATAGTTCTCGTAGTTGACCACCAACAAAAAGTTAGTCGCTTGTCGACGGTATCATGAGTAAGTACGCCAAAAAATAAATGTTTTCCGAAAACTTTCAATCCCAGGAAGTTTTCTTGCAAGTTTAAAAATTATGAACACTAAACATTTTTAAATTAGTTATCGTGTTGTTGTTGTTTCTTATTCCACTTGATCTAGAACAAGTCTAGACCAAGTCCAAGAGACCTTACGCCCAAAGAAAGTCTCGAACCAGCGCAGGGTTTTTAAAGAGATCGCTCTTCTCCAAATCCAAACAGGAAAGCAGATGGTCCGGTGAAGCTTGATGGGAAACACACTTGAGGCACACCGGGTACTCCTTTTGTCCCTGAACATATTGCAAGTGGGCGAGTATGTCCGGTGATGAGTCTGGTAATGGTTGTTTGTAATTTCCTGTCGCCCTTCAGCTCCAGGGCAGCCCCAGGACGTTTTTGTTCAAACCAGTCATGAGTTGGTGGAATCCTCCATGTCTTGCTGTTGTCGGCTCTGACCTTCGAGAAAATTTCCCTAAAATTAGTTATCGTTGTACAAATAAGTAATAAATTTAAAATTAGTACTTTAAAAAAAGAAGGGAAATCTGAATAAAAACATCTCTTTAAAAAGACGCCAAGTTCTTCATACAGTGATTATAGCCGGGAAAAGTATTGAGATCTGAAGAAGAGCCAAGTTTGAAGTTGTTGTAAATTAAGGGGGCAATGAAAATTAGTATAATTTTCTTTTCAAAGTCGAAATTCCCTTTCATAAGATTAAATATCTAGTTATAAAAATGCTTGTGTGACTTGGCCTTTGCAAGTCAGCGATTCAGGATACGTAAAGACCAAATGTCACAAATATTTTTGTAGCTGGATATATCTAAGCCTATAAAAGGGGAATTTTGACTTTGAGAAGAAAATTTTACTAATTTTCAATGCCCGTAATTTACAACAACTTTAAACTTGGCTTTACTTTGGATTTCAATACTTGCATGATGAGCTTGGAGTCTTTTTACAGAGATGTTTTTATTGGGGAATAACTATTTCAAAAATGAAACCTAGACATCCACGAAACTTCCAAGTCCCAAAACCACAGCCTTCTGTTCTTGCCCCCAAAAAGTCCCAACTCTGAAACCTCACTTTATCAATGTTCAATCCAATAAACGAAACGTTCAAGGACTCTTTCCATAAAAAAGCATTCCGTCTGGAAAATATCAACGATTTCAAAAACGTTTTTGAACTCCAACCCAGTCTACGCAGCTCCAAAACGCAATAAATCACAACCCTAGATGCATTTTCGGCCATATTTTAACCATCCACGAAGCACAAATTCCCTCCTGCCAGAAATTTTTTCCCTACATTGAGGGGCAGCTCTGGAATAGAGTGCCTTTCTCTACCTTTTCCCTGATAGTTCTATATAAAATATCAAGATTGATTTGCTTCCTGCTTAATCTTATCAACTGCAGACAGAAAAGCGGGATTACGTCGTGAGACAGCTTTATGTGGAAGTATGTCGGGCAACATTGCTTGCAGTTTAAGACTGTTTTATGACAAAGGGGAAGTGGATTTTGATCTGTTTATTAGGTCATCTGGAGTCGGGGCTGTTCGGATTGAGAGAAAGAATGGAGGTGGAAGAATTTTGGGATAGTTGGGTCGGAGGTCTCGTAGAGCTCTATACCTCTACTAAGCTGTAATCGTAATAAGTATACTGGAATTTTTGAAATGTTGATTCAGAGTTTTTAAATTTAAATGTTGTGTGATAAAAAAGGACGGATGGACAAAAAATATGTTTTGTAAGGGTTTTGACATGTTTATTTATTTATTTTTTAAAAATCGTGTATTTTGGAACAATACTCGAGTTTCGGCATGGTTGGTTGGTTGTTTTCAGATTATCTGGCGCCGTCAGTAACACGAGGGCTATAATGCGCCGAAACATTCGTCATTAGACAAGCCAACATACATTTACAAGCACCCATGCCTAACACGGGACTCGGAACCCGCAACCTCGCGGTCTAGAAGAGAGCACTCTAACCACTATACGGTCGGCAGTTTCTGCATGGACTTGTCAATCTTTCCTGTTTCAGACACTGCTGCGTTACCTCGGGTTAGTGTTCAGTAGAAACCAGAATGGACAATTCCCGCATTTTTTTTTAATGTTTTTTTTTCTTCAATTCGGAATGTTTCGAAAAGGCCATAAATAGAAAAATTTCTGCTCAAAACTCTTTTTCATTTTTTTTTAATTTGCAATCTACAATAGCACTATAATTTGCTTGTTTGCAATGTCACCTTAAATGAATGACGTCTCCGAGACGTCATTGTATGTGGAATTAACCTAGGCCATAGTAGTCCGAGAGGAGACTGCAATTTTTGGACCCCATCGAACATCAGTCTGAATTTTTTATAGAAATTGGAAAAAAGTTAGTAGATTAGGAATCCACTGGTCTGCCGTGGCAAAAATGGCCGAAACTGATCAATAATCGACTTGGAATGAGTTGAACTATAATCCGATTGCCAAATATGTCATAACTTGCCAAAAATAGATCAAACTTATTCGTCTGGCAACCCACTTCATTTTATTTTCAATGAGAAAAAGCGCAAACGATTTCTGATCTTTGGCTGGGAAAACTTGTATCTTTTAAAAATAAGCCAAATTGGCGACATTAGTTGGGTCGTAAGTGACGTAATATTTTTTGCCAACTTGGATCAATTTTAATATATGCAAGTAAACCGTTGCCAGATATCTTAATCGTCTGCAACCTTCTTAATTGAAAATTAAAGAGTGAGGGTTACCAAATAAAAAATAAAAAAATGCTCATTATTTGGCAAGTTATGGCGCATTGGGCAATTGGATTGAGTTCAACTTATTAAAAGTCGATTATTGATAAGTTTCGGCCATTTTTGCCACGGCAGACCAGTGGATTCGTAATCTACTCACTTTTCTCTAATTTCTATAAAAAATTCAGAATGATGTTTGATGGGGTCCAAAATATTGCAGTCGCCCCTCAGTCTACAGTGCATCATACCACTAGAAAGAGTGGAAAGTGTTACGTAAGATGGGGCCAAAACCTCAATTTCAAACAGATACAGATATGTAGCAACTTCAATCTTAAGCCACATTTGAAGAAGAAAAAAAAAAAAAAAAAATTAAATTGATTTCTGACTGTACTCCTACTTAATCCTTTATTCAAGATTGCGACGTTTTAAATCTCTGAGATTTGATTAGAAAGCCCGTTCAAGCGGGACTTGATTCGATTACTACCCTTGAAATAAATGGAAAGCGTAACTGGAAGGAACAGACAGAGAAAATTAATTTTCATCGCTGTCCAGAACATTCTTTGAAATTATAATAATTATGCTTCTTTATTATGTAAATAGCTTGCATTTTCTGTATCTCGTTGTGTCTGTTGATTTGCCAGTCTTGCTCCTATGCTAATTTTTAAATTTAATTTTTCAAAGAATCAAATTGGATTTTTTTTTTTATAAATTAGCATAAAAATATCTCTTAGTAAAATAAGAAAGAAGTATAAGATACATTTTGAATTTTGCGTATTTTTATATTGAAAGGAAATGTGTTATTGCAGATTTGTTTTTAATTGAGTTATGTGCGTTTAAATTCAAGATGATAATTTAATTTGGAGCAATTACATCCAGAGTATTTGTTGTGACTAAAAGTTACTTAATATTAGTTAATAAAGAAATTGCTGAAAATTATTTTTTAACAGCAGTTGAAATTATTATTAGTATAATTTTTTTTGTATAAATTATATCTTTATTTGAGTCATGCTAAAGTTCCAATATTTTTATAAATAATTTAATTTTATAAATTATAATTTACATTAAACTTTTTAAAAAAAGATTTTGTGTGTAAGAAAATAATAATTTGGTCACGACGAAGGCATGTTTTGGAGATATAAAAATGTTAACCAAAATCAATGCTTGTTATTTACTAATGTATGTTCCATTGTTTGCGGTCTAACATCCGGTTGAATATTTAGGTATGGTTAAAAGGATTTACCATAACTACAAGAATTTAATCACAAACATGTACTTGCGACGGCAGCGTTTCCTTAAAATGACTGTGTATGTATTAGCACATGACGAGTGGTCAAGAATCATTTCATTTCCTGCAAAATATATGAAACACCGTGATTATTTTTGAAATTGAATTCTTGTAGTTATATTCTTTATAACTACAAGAATTCAATCGTAAACTTGTATTTGAGACAGCAGAGTAACCAGAAAATGAAAGGATTAGTATGTGGCAAGAGTTGACTTTCAAAAATCATATAAGTTCATGCAAAAGGTGTGAAATGGTATGAAAAAGTTGTTAATGTTCAAAACGATGTGAAAAAAGGTGTTAATGTACACAAATATATGGACTGTAAAGCGCTTAATTCACGACATGGGAATTATTGAAAAAAAGGTGTTAATGTACACAAATGTATGGACTGTAAAACGCTTAATTCACGACATGGGAATTATTGAGTATCTACTTCTTAAGCATTAAACAGTTCAACTACTATATCATTTTTTTAATACATTTTTGTTTAATTCGTTACTGGATAACAGCTCTTCACACATAAAGTAATGAAATTATTGAAAAACATAAATGCCTCTCTAAAATCTGGGGATTCAATGAGTAGTAATACAAGGACTGTAAAATAGAGGTCGGCGATATATCGATACGACGATATTTTTATCGATATTTTTTTTAAAATATCGATATTAAATATATCAATAAAAGTCACCGATGTATCGATATTTTCAAACATTATTAGTTTTTCTGATGGTTGTTTTGTAGTTCCATGTTTTTTTTTTTATTTTCTTTATTCCCTTTTCAAAACTGAAGTTTGGACTTGACCGAGAAACAGTTAAAATTACACCAATATTCAATATTTTGCCACACACTTAAAAACTATTGAGAATTATCTAAATTTTTCTTAAAATCACTACACCAATTAAGCTAAAATATAACTTTTTTTTTATAATAGATCCATTTCAGTTGGAAAAGTAAACCTTACAAAAAGCAATCATGAAAAGAAAAAATTTGCCTCAAAAAATTTCGTTTCTGGCAAAATTGAAAATCAAATAAAAAAAAAATAATCATTTATCGATATATCGATATTTTTTTCTATGCAACGATATAGTATCGATATTTATTATGATCGATATTTCCGACCTCTACTGTGAAACGTTTAGTTCACAACATGCTGTCTATTGATTATCTACTTTTTAAGCATACATATGTTACGAATTTTTGTGTATTTGTAAATATTTCGTAGTGTTAATTTTGTAAATAGGAAAATTTATGTACATTTCGCATAAGGCAGTGCAATAGTTCGTCTTTACTTTGCTTCCCCGCAATGTGTGTCTTAATGCTTGATAACGAGTTTTACAGAGATAACGCTGGGAAGCGAGTTTTACAAGGAGCAGGGCACTTAACATTATGGTGATGGCAATCTCGCCAAATTGGCGTGATAGAGCCAAGTTGGCGATCGTTTTGGCGACTAACTTTTGTCACCAAATTTGGCGAGACATCACCAAATGTCGCCAAACTTGGCGACCATTTGGCGACATTTTCGGTCTCCATGTACATGTATAGGACTTTTCGACTACGATCTGGAAAGTTCTCTAAATATATACCACTAGATGTTTCAAGAATGTACGCCTCCCCTATATATGACCGGCCAAGTGAGCGGGGAGTAGTAGTTGACTGAGTTGAGTCCGTTAGTTGACTGGAATTACTGAGTCTCAGTGAGCATTCCGAGTAGTTCTAAAGCGAACTGTATTGCATTGTCTCTTGCGGCGATTTAGCAGTTGTGTGTCAATTTTTCAACTGCTGTTTGTGCTCTATTGTTGTGTATAGAGCTGTACTGAGTCTACTAGAACGAGAAGCTCTGGAGTTGTAAAGGAATCTGTGAAGAGTTATATTAGAATAAATTTCTGCAAGTTTTGATCTGCTTTGGCTTCAAATCTTTCGAACCCACCCACGCAACACATATCTAAAATAATTCACTTTTCATAAGTCAAAACATTTCCCTAATGCACCCACCACTTTAAAATTTTTACGAAAACTGAATATTTCCACCTACGCATATCATAAAACATTAAAAAGAAATCTCTTTCGACTAAATAACACAAATGAAATCCCAATCACCCACGCATCTCAACCCAGCTCAAATCAAAACAAACTCAAAAGAATAGCGAACCAAAATTACCCGGCGGGAATTTGCCACCCACCCATACCAGAACGGCAGGCGACATTCAAATAAAAATTTCATTCTCATTCGGCTCGCCCACCAGATGACTCCCACCCACTCTTTTCCCCCCTAGGGTCCCGGATGACACCAGACGATATTGCAGTTTTAGGTCCCCCTTTGGGTTATTTACTTTAGCTTAACAATCTAATGGTCTTTGCACGGACTTGATGAAATGACTGTGTTTGCTGTGTTACGGGAAGAGGGGGGGGGGGGGGGGTTAGTGGTGAATAAGGTGGGAGTAATAACTGAGAACTACGTTTTGATGAGGTTTTAGATGGTACAAGTTATCTAATTTTCAAATATGGCTTATTAAATATTAACTTTTAATTTAATATGAAGGGCTGTTTTTTTATGGATATTTTAGAGAATTTTATTTAAATAAAAAGAAAAGGTTGCCTACAATTTCTGATTGAGTTTTATATGTGGAAAAGATTATAATTAATGAAAAAAGAATAACTTTTTTGTTGGATAGATAATAATTAATAAAGAAAGAATAACTTTTTGGTTGGATAGATAATAATTAATAAAGAAAGAATAACATTTTTGTAGAAGAAAGAATAACTTTTTTGTTGGATAGATAATGATTAATAAAGAACAAATAACTTTTTTGTTGGACAGATAATAATTAATAAAGAAAGAATAAATTTTTTGTTGGATAGCTAATAATTAATAAAGAAAGAATAACTTTTTTGTTGGATAGAAAGAAAGAATAACTTTTTTTGTCGGATAGATAACAATTAATAAAGAGAGAATAACTTTTTGTCGGATAGATAATAATTAATAAAGAAAGAATAGCTTTTTTTGTCGGATAGATAATAATTAATAAAGAAAGAATAACTTTTTTGTTGGATAGAAAGAAAGAATAACTTTTTTTGTCGGATAGATAACAATTAATAAAGAAAGAATAACTTTTTGTCGGATAGATAATAATTAATAAAGAAAGAATAACTTTTTTGTCGGATAGATAATAATTAATAAAGAAAGAATAATCTTTTTGTTGAAGAAAGAATAACTTTTTTGTTGAAGAGAGAATAATTTTTTTGTTGGATTAATAAAGAAAGAATTAATAAAGAAAGAATAACTTTTTTGTTGGATAGCTAATTATTAATGAAGAAAGAATAACTTTTTTGTCGGATAGATAATAATTACTAAAGAACGAATAACTTTTTTATTAAAGAAAGAATAACTTTTTTGTTGGGTAGATAATAATTAATAAAGAAAAAAAAATTACTTTTTTGTTGGATTGATAATAATTAATAAAGAAACAATAAATTTTTTTGTCGGATAGATAATAATTAATAAAGAAAGAATAACTTTTTTGTCGGATAGATAATAATTACTAAAGAACGAATAACTTTTTTGTTGAAGAAAGAATAACTTTTTTGTTGGGTAGATAATAATTAATAAAGAAAGAATAACTTTTTTGTTGGATAGATAATAATTAATAAAGAAAGAATAACTTTTTTTGTCAGATAGATAATAATTAATAAAGAAAGAATAACTTTTTTGTTGGATAGAAAGAAAGAATAACTTTTTTTTGTCGGATAGATAACAATTAAAAAAGAAAGAATAACTTTTTGTCGGATAGATAATAATTAATAAAGAAAGAATAACTTTTTTTGTCGGGTAGATAATAATTAATAAAGAAAGAATAATATTTTTGTTGAAGAAAGAATAACTTTTTTGTTGAAGAGAGAATAATTTTTTTGTTGGATTAATAAAGAAAGAATTAATAAAGAAAGAATAACTTTTTTGTTGGATAGCTAATTATTAATGAAGAAAGAATAACTTTTTTGTCGGATAGATAATAATTACTAAAGAACGAATAACTTTTTTGTTGAAGAAAGAATAACTTTTTTGTTGGGTAGATAATAATTAATAAAGAAAAAAAATTACTTTTTTGTTGGATTGATAATAATTAATAAAGAAACAATAAATTTTTTTGTCGGATAGATAATAATTAATAAAGAAAGAATAACTTTTTTGTCGGATAGATAATAATTACTAAAGAACGAATAACTTTTTTGTTGAAGAAAGAATAACTTTTTTGTTGGGTAGATAATAATTAATAAAGAAAGAATAACTTTTTTGTTGGATAGATAATAATTAATAAAGAAAGAATAACTCTTTTGTTGGATAGATAATAATAAAGAAAGAATAACTTTTTTGTTGGATAGATAATAATTAATAAAGAAAGAATAACTTTTTTGTTGGATAGATAATAATTAATAAAGAATGAATAACTTTTTTGTTGGATAGATAATAATTAATAAAGAAAAAATAACTTTTTTGTTGTATAGATAATAATTAATAAAGAAAGATAATTTTTATGTGAACAATGTAATTAATAAAGAAGGAATGACTTTTGTATGGAAAAGAATATAATAAAAAAAAAAGAATGATAATTGTATGGGATAGATTAAAATTAATAAAGAATATATGACTTTTTTTGTGAGGAATAAATAAAGGAATAAATAAAGGAGGAATTCATAAAGAAAAAAGGAATTTTATGATCCATTTCTTGATTCGAAGCCGAGACAGATCGACCTTCCCCAGTCATCCCCGGGACTCCGAATGACATCTTAGGGACCTCCCTGGGAGAATGTGTGCTATATGTGAGGCGCCTTTTTCACGAAGGAAACGATGAACGTTATGAATTTTTCCGCTGAGGCAATGATGGCACAGTTTTTACAGTATAAAAATATTTATTCTCTCTTCAGAAAACTCACAAAATTTATCCACAGGCAACAGTGTAATCGCTCACAAGCTTTAACAAAAACAACTTTGAATACAGCGATTATACAAGCTCACTCCAATAGGTAAACAAAGCGATTAGCTTTCATCGAAGTCCAAAGTCAATCTGAAAACTTTCCCGTTTGCCGGTCTTTTTATAGCAGGCACGTGAGAACAATCGAGAAATTTCCAGCCAATTCATCGGAAAAGAAACATCTCGAAACTTCTCGATTGCTTTAGGTGTTGCCACCTTTTTCTAACCTGTATAATCGCTATTAATAAATAAAATAAGATAAAAATAAATTACAATAGAATTTTAAAATAATACGTCACTATTTACAATATATACAGACAATTTGTGCAACATTTCCCCTTTCTTAAAGACTGCACGTCCCGGGCAGTGAAGTCCTTAAGCCATTCAATGACTTCTACCATAATATGGGGGCTAGCCTATTGTAGTGTACAACTCTAGGTTTACAGAAGGTGTCCGTTGAATTCTCACCACGACGTCGTTGATCTTCTTAAGGACCCCATACGGCCCTTCCCAGTTCGTCTGGAGCTTAGGGGAGAGTCATTTCCGACGTTTACGGTTCCCTAACCACACCTTGTCACCTTCCTGGAATGAACGATCCATGGCCTTGGCATAGTACCGGATCTTCATGCGCTCCGTCATGATGTTGTTTCTCTCTCTGGCGAACCGATGTACGGCTTCCAAACGTGCCTGCAGATCATCTAGATACTGGACAGGCGAGGAAGGAGTGTCCGGTGGTTGTCCAAAGAGGAGGTTGTTGGGGAGCCTAAGGTCTCTTCCAAACATCGTTAGAGATGGAGAAAATCCGGTGGTCTCGAGAGTTGCACTCCCGTATGCCAACAGAAGCGGTGAAAGTTTCTGATCCCCATCTTGCTGGTTATATGATTTTGAGATTGCGTCTGAATCATCCGCGGGTGCAGCTGATAGATCCCGGGACCTCCGTTCGATGCTTGTAACAGGAGTACGGACGTCGATTCCCTCTTCACTAACTTTGTCCATTTCCACATGAACCACTTCCTGGGAGGGTTTCATCAACGTCACTTTCTTCGGTTCTCTTTCCGAGGCTGGTGAGGTACTTTTCATAGATGTGGACTCTTCAGCATTCTCTATGACATTGTCTTCATGAGCCATAATCCGATATACGCACAGCTCTTTCATGTCTAGATCGTGCAAAGGAACTTCGCCTCTCCATGTTTGCAGCTTGCTTTTCTCAAAATTCAGCGTAATTTCATTTTTCTTCAAAAAGTCTAGTCCGAGAATGCATGGATCTACAATTTCGGCAACATAAACGGTGTGCTTGTAGGTGTTAAATCCAAGGGCAATGTCTACTTGCAATTTCCCATGCACAGAGATATTACCACCAGACACAGTTTGTAGAGAAACAGAGGGCACTGTGTAGAGGAGTCGGCTGTTCAGGCGATGAGCCACGTCCGTCCTTACGATCGTAACGTTCGCTCCCGAATCGACGATTAGACGACATGGAGTTCCGTTGATCTCCCCCTTTACGAATAAACCCTGGTTTCCTAATTGTCGGGATGAAACGTGGAAACGACTGGTCGGGGCTTCACCTGTTCTGCATTGAAGCTTCTGCCCTGAGAGATGGCATCTTCTTAGATTCAGTTGTTGAGATTCCGTGGTAGTGTTATCCCTTCTCTTTTTCAAATCAAAGCAGTTTCGTCGAATATGCCCTTCCCGTTTGCAGTGCCAGCAAATGACTCTGGTCCTTCGATCCCTGGCTCCGGGATAGCTTCTCATCATTCGATCAATTTTGCTCTCCAGTTCTCGAAGCTTACTGGTGACAAAGTCAGAAGAATCCTCGGCAAATGCACCGCACACATATCGTCGGTCTTTTCCAGAAGCTAGCTGCTCGGCTTCCACTCTCATGGCGTACACGAGGGCAGACTTCAGGTTTTTGTTTTGGGATAACCTTACTGCCTGCTGCACATCGGGATCTTGAATAGCGTCGATGAAATACAGCAGCGAAAGATCATCTCGTACATCCGGGGGACAGTCTGGGAAAGCGAGGAGCGAAAGTTTTTCTATATCTGACGCCAACTCTTGAAGAGTTTCATTGGCCTTCTGTTGTCTCACTTTCAATTGCAGTCTGGTGTAATCCTTTAGATGCTGCTCCCCAAACCTTAACTCCAACGCACTTGCCAGCGCCACGAATTATCCCCTCTTCTCTTCAGGTAGTGTCTGTAAAATGTCAGCAGCTTCACCTCTAAGAGATGCTGCGAGATGGAATGCTTTCGAAGTATCGTCCCAACTATTCGCAGATGAAATCATCTCAAACTGCGTTTGATAAACGCGCCAGGAAGACTTTCCATCAAAAGTGGCCACTTTGATGTTGGAACGTGGCGCAATGAAGGGAGTGGAAACATTATCCCATTTAGGCGTTGCAATGGTCGTATCTTCGCGAGTTTCCATTTCCCGTAGTCTTTCTTCTACAGCGTTATGAAACTTTTCAAACCTTTCTTCAACTGCGTCTTGAAACTTTTCTTGCTCCTCTTTTATGGTGGAAACTTTGTCTCCTAAGTTGTTCACTTTTCCTTTGAACTCCTCAAACTTTTCATCAACTTCCTTTCTTACTGCATTGAATACTTCATCTTTCACGGATTGCAGAACATTTGAGGTAGTTTCTATTATGGTTGATTCCACCATTGAGGCTAGCTCTATCTTCATTTCTTCTTTGATTTCATTCACTGCTGCAGATGTTGTTTCACACTTGGCGGCTAAAGCTTTAATCTCCGATGATGTTGCTTCTTGGCTGGCGGCGATTGCGGCGGCGAGTTCGGCGGTAGTCGTTTCTTGACTGGCTTGACCCGCGGCGATTGTAGCGGCCGTGGATTCTTGTCCGGCTTTTATTCCAGCAATCATTTCCATCAACTGCTTCATTTGGTCTTCCATCATTCCTCTAGTTGTCGGCATTAAAAATTACGAGATCCCACTTCTGACACCACTGTTATGAATTTTTCCGCTGAGGCAATGATGGCACAGTTTTTACAGTATAAAAATATTTATTCTCTCTTCAGAAAACTCACAAAATTTATCCACAGGCAACAGTGTAATCTTTCACAAGCTTCAACACAAGCTTTAGCAAAAACAACTTCGAATACAGCGATTATACAAGCTCACTCCAATAGGTAAACAAAGCGATTAGCTTTCATCGAAGTCCAAAGTCAATCTGAAAACTTTCCCGATCGCCGGTCTTTTTATAGCAGGCACGTGAGAACAATCGAGAAATTTCCAGCCAATTCATCGGAAAAGAAACATCTCGAAACTTCTCGATTGCTTTGGGTGTTGCCACCTTTTTCTAACCTGTATAATCGCTATTAATAAATAAAATAAGATAAAAATAAATTACAATAGAATTTTAAAATAATACGTCACTATTTACAATATATACAGACAATTTGTGCAACAGTATTTTGTTATATTCATATTTTACGACAATATGTTGTCGAACTTCAATATTGTGACAACTTTTGCAAACCGGTGTATTTTTCTAATTCTATACCTATCGGCCCATTATTCCTCTTGACCTTTTTCTGTCGCTAGCTGTTTCGTAGTTATTTCATATTAAAGCGACGGAGTTCTTTTTTAAATGGCTCTAAATAACATCCTCATGCAGACCGCTGGCATGAAGTTTACATTCACAAAAATTAACAATTCCCGCATTAAAAAAAAAAAAAAAAAAAAAAAAAAAAAAAAACGAGTGAAATTAGTTTATGTTTATGAAGAATTTGTTTTTGATTTAATATATTCAAACAAAAGTTCTTTTAGGAGACTCGGCATCCCTTGTTTTCAAAAAAAAAAAAAAAAAAAAAAAAAAAAATTAAAAAAAAAAAAAAAAAAAAAAAAATCTATTTTTTGATTGTCTATAATCTTTGAGACCGTCTCCTTGTTCTATATAGTTTTTGAGCTGATCCGATAAGTGCAATTGCAGAAAAACTATATTTTTATGGAGAATTTTTTAGAATTGCTGCAATAGCTCCTTCGATATTTCAAAAGCATTTTTCTCAGTTCGTGATTTTCGAAATTTCCACTTTACTCAAAATGCTAAAACTGCAGCAAATATAAATGAAATGACTTGACATTTTTTTTGTGTCATTCTTGATATCAATTTAACAAAAATAGGCATGGATTTTTGAATGAAATAAAAACTTTTTTTTTTTATAAATTTAAATGTTGAAAAATACCTGTTTTTTACGCTTTTTTTACCTATAGGTACAGTAATTATCGTTTTGCTCGAAAACTATTTTACATATTCTAAATCCGATGACCGAAAATTTAGAGTATATTATTACGAACATTAAAAAAAAAAAAAAAAAAAAAAAAAATGAAAAAGAAGGTAAAATCTGAAATTTAATGATTTTTTTAAAAAAATTGAAAATTGAAAATTTAGATACTATGTGAATTTTTTTTAATAAAATTTGGTTTTTACTTAGTAATACTTCCAAATATGTAAAAATTATAATTTTAAAAGCTTAAATAAAAAAAAAGTTTGAAATGTATCAAGTTCCCTTAAAAAAATTAGTTATTTAAATATTAAGAAAAGAAAATGCTCTGAAACCCCATACGATCGCAGTCTGATCAAAACGATCCGCTACAACTATGACGTCACGACATCCTTCCTTTTCTATAGCTATCGTGAGGTTTCTGCCAAATAGTTAGCGTGTGCTTGGTAGACAATTGCCATATTCCGTACCGGTTTTAACACGATTTGCTAGAAACTTGCAAAACTGTTTTCCGCAGCTGCATTTCAAGCCAAGTTGTTTCAGATGAAGTGACGTCACATTGGATTCAAATCGAATATGTCGCTTTTCCCGCCAAAATCTAACCAGCGAACTTAGGCTGCAAAATTTTTTAAAAAAAAAGTTAAATTAGCTAAACAATTTGTGTTTATAGCCTTTTCGAAACATTTAGAATTGAATTAAAAAATAAATAAAAAAAGGGAATCGTCCATTCACTAGTAAAGGTATTAAAACTAAACTCTTTGTAGAAAGCATTACGCGAAATTTTCTACCCGATTTGAATAGTTAAGCACTCCCGTAAGATTAAAATCAGTAAAGCTCTTCCGCGTATGTGCGTGATGTCTAGAAGAATAAAAATATTTCTGCAAGCAGTCTCGCATGCGATAACCAACAGATCTTTCATTGTGTTGATTTGCTTGCAATCCACGTTTTGAAAACAGTCAATGGTTATTCATAGTGTCAAAAATAATTCTAACTTTGGAAGACAAATTCTGCTGTGTATTATTCAAAGGGTGTGGCACCTTAAAAATTCGCCAAAAATGTATTTTGTTTATATAAGCTTCCTTTATTTACGAATAATTTTGTTCAATATAATGTTTCGCATATGTTCATGTGAAAACTATGATATTTTTTTTTTTGTATCTTCTTAATTTTTCATATTCATCCAGTTTATATAATCTTCCTTTATTTACGAATAGTTTTGTTCAATATAATGTTTAACATATGTTCATGTGAAAACTATGATATTTTTTTTTGTATCTTTTTAATTTTTCATATTCATCCAGTTTATATAAGCTTCCTTTATTTACGAATAATTTTGTTCAATAAAATGTTTAACATATGTTCATGTGAAAACTATGATATATATATATATATATATATATATATATATATATATATATATATATATATATATATATATATATATATATATATATATATATATATATATATTTTTAATTTTTCATATTCATCCAGTTTATATAATCTTCCTTTATTTACGAACAATTTTGTTCAATATAATGTTTAACATATGTTCATGTGAGAACTATAATATATTTTTATTTTTTTTGTATCTTTTTAATTTTTCATATTCATCCAGTTTATATAATTTTCCTTTATTTACGAATAATTTTGTTCAATACAATGTTTAACATATGTTCATGTGAAAACTATGATATATATATATATATATTTTTGTATCTTTTTAATTGTTTTTTTCTATTTTGCTCATTTTCATCAAGCACATAATATTTTGAAGTTGTTTTTCTCACTACACACATTTTTAAATCTTCTTAATATTTACTTGGATGTTGTGCATATGTTTGTGTGTTTCGGTAAAAAAATGCGAAGGTCTGAGAACTGACTTGCAGTCATCCAATCGAACTGAAACTTGCCATATAGAGTCGTTATCGATGATGATGCATCATATCACGTTTTGAGGATTGTCACTAACGCACGCTAATATTGGATTTTTAAAGGGCTGATTAACCACCTAGTAGGGATTCAATCCAGACAAAACTTGACAGATAGAATCGTTGGCAATTACAATGCAGTCTATCAAGTTTTGTGGTCAAATAAAAGGTTACGGAATGGACTAACTTTTTGTTTTCAATTACCTATATCTTTACATGGGTAATGAAAGTATAACATTCAGTCAACCAAAAAAATCTTGATTTTTTTTTGGCATTTCTCCACGTTTTGAAACATCTTGATTTCAAAAAAGTGGTTTAGAAAAATATCTGTCTGTGTGTACGTGGTCAGCATAACTCCCGAACAAATTGACCCATGATGTTCAAATTTTGTGGGCTGGTTAGTGGTGGCCATGGGACCTACCGTTAAGGTTTTCGTCAAAATCACGCATTCGCATTAGGTTGAAATCATGAAAAATCCTGAAAAAATCATTTTTCAGTAATTTCTAAAAAAACGAAGCTAATGATTTTGATGAAAATATCTGTGCTAATGCCTCTTAAGATGTTCTAATCGTCCCTACCTCCGAAATTCTCGTAGAAATACGATGAAAGCGTAAACAGTTGAAAAATGAGTGCCTTTAACGCTGCTTTAACATAGTGCTTCTCTGCCCTTGAGCATTGCCTATCAACAATTGATTTTTTCTCTGTTTCACGCAGAAAAAAGTATAATGTAATGTCTATCGAATAACACTACCGATTTCGCCAGTTTTGGTGATTTTTTTGGCCATTCAAAAATATCGCCAAACTTTCCATCTTTATTTAAATGAGTGAAAATATGAAATCGGTAAATAACACCATGTCAAATTTGAATGCAAATGACCATTATTATAATGTAATCGAAAGTTGTGCGATGTTCCACATCTCTAGTTATTGATGTTTTCCCTTCGTAGTCACACACTAGTAAAACACAATCTGCCAAAATCACTTACATAAGTGGAACTTGCACAAGTGAGGAAAATGAATATTTTTTGTATTTTCTAGTGTTATCCAACGAATATATTTGAGCAGTGCAATTATTTTTTATCTTTATGCTTTCAATTAATCAAAAATCGAGTTGGAAATCAAAGCAAAAGTCACGTGACCAAAAACGCATAAAAAAAAAACCGTGACGTGGTTACGCAGAGATAAAGTCGCAAAACGAAGGAGAAACCTCACTCATTCCCTTTCTAAAACAGGTTTTAGACTGGTTCATTGTCTGCGCGTTGACGTTTCACGCAAAAGTGGCTTTTTCAACGCCAAATCGCAAAGTGAAAAACTAAATATTTTTTTAACTCTCTATCCGAGCTCAAATTTTTGAAAGAATGGTATAGTTTTTCATGATTTTTTTCTCTACTTTTATTTAAAAATAAAACCAAAAAACGTGAAAGTTCTTCATTGCTTATAAAAGTGGATATTGAATATAAAGGATTTATATTACAAACTTTATGTGTTAATTTTTTTCAATTTATGTAAATTTTCTCCGTTGCGTTTCTCAAGTTATTGATCTAAAATTTTCGGGAGTAAGGAAGAAACATTTAGGTATATTCAAAAGGATGAAGTTGAATAAGGTATACTTTTTATAACACAATAATTCAAATTAGAATGTTTAGAAAATGTTTGCGTATTTTTTTTAAACACTTCTTTCAACTTTTGAAAAAACAGAATAAAAACTCAAGCAGAGTTTTCACTCTGCATTTGTTTTTTTAAAAGGATTTTCTGTTTGAAAATATTTTTAAAAGAATACCCAAACATTTCCTAAACATTCTAATTGACATCATTGCCTAGGCAATTAAGCCGACCAAACGGTATAGTGGTTAGCGTGCTGGCTTCTAGACCGCTAGGTTGCGGGTTCCAGTCCCGTGTTGGCATGGGTGTTTGTAAATGTATGTTGGTTTGTTAAATGACGAAATGTTTCGGCGCATTATAGCCCTCGTGTTGCTGACGGCGCCAGATAATCTGAATACAACCAACCAACCAACCAGCCTAGGCAATTAAACAATGTCTAAAAATTCAAAATTTTACGTGTTGTTAGAATAAACAAGTTTTTCAAGGAAAATTTTTTATTCAATCAACCTGTAAAATGTTCTTACATGTAGGTCATTTGATTTCAGATGAAAATGTGCAACTATACATAGGGATATTAGCATCAGGACAATCTGTTAAACTTTTAATGTTTATTTTTTTTATATTTCTCCAACTAAAATCTTTGAAAGTATTACACTAAGGGATTAAATTGTTACACAAATTTTCTGCATATAATTGGAAATAGTGACGTATTTCTTTTAAAGTTCTATTTTATTTTATTTTTTGACAGCAATAGTGCAGGTTTTAAAAAAAGGTGGCAACATCTAAATTATTCGGGAAATTTCGACACGCTTCCATCCATCGATATTCTATATCGATCTATATCGATGCTTCAATCACGTGATCGGTTAACTGGAGTTTTCGAGAAAATTCCCAAGCGCTTTTATAACTAAGACAGCGGCGTGATTTCGTGGAGAAGTCGAGTTTATGACGCTGCTTTGAAAGGTTCGGAGCTTTTGTTTACTTTCGTCCTGCCTGCATTATTGCTGTATCCGAAATTGTGTGCACTGAAGCTTGTATTGAAGCTTGATAGCAATTTTACTGTTTTTCGGAAAAGTTTTGTGAGCCTTCTGAAGAAAAATAAATTATAGTCTTTATTTAGTGAAAACTGCGTCATCATTATCTCTGTGAAAATTTCGTAAAAATGTATATAAATAGAAAAATCTGTTCATAGGTAGGGAAGATTATTTTCTCATTCACTGTTTAAAACTCAATCTAGATTGTTTACGTTACCGTTGTGATGCTTGTGTGTACAAATGACAGATACAACACATAGGCACCAGTGATCACTTCTCTCTAGTGGTTAGAGCGCCTGTCTTCTGAACTAGGGGTCCCGGGTTCGACTCCCCGTCAGCGCACATTGCTACATTGGTGACCCTCATATTCGAACACATCAGTGGTGCCATCTACTGTACGACCTCCACACTATGCCACCTCAGCAACCTCTGGTGACTCATTGTGAATAGACTGAGAGACGACTGCAATTTTTGGACCCCATCGAACATCATTCTGATTTTTTTATAGAAATTAGAGAAAAGTGAGTAGATTACGAATACACTGGTCTGCCGTGGCAAAAATGGCCGAAACTGGTCAAAAATCGAATTTTAATAAGTTGAACTAAATCCAATTGCCAAATGCGCCATAACTTGCCAAATAATGAGCATTTTTTTTTTATTTGGTAACCCTCACTTTTTAATTTTCAATTAAGAAGGTTGCAGACGATTCAGATATCTGGCGACGGTCTACTTGCATCTATTAAAACGGAGCCAAGTTGGCAATAAACATAACGTCACTGATGACGCAACTAATGTCGTCAATTTGGCTTACTTTAAAAGATACTAGTTTTCCGAGCCCGAGATCAGAAATCGTTTGCGCTTTTTCTCATTGAAATTCAAAATGCAGTGGGTTGCCACACGAAAAAATGTGTTCTCTTTTTGCCAAGTTATGACATATTTGGCCATCGGATTTTAGTTCAACTCATCCCAAGTCGATTTTTGATCAGTTTCGGCCATTTTTGCCACGGCAGACCAGTGGATTCGTAATCTACTCACTTTTCTCCAATTTCTATAAAAAATTCAGAATGATGTTCGATGAGGTCCAAAAATTGCACTCGCCTCTCGGACTAAAAGGGGTTATGTGGTGGTCTCGAGTACAAAGGACAAATTCAACACCTAGGCATCAGTTATCGCTTTTACCTAGTGGTTAGAGCGTCTGTCTTATGATCTATGAGTCCCTGGTTCGATTCCCCGTTAGCGCACTTCGTTACACCGGCAATGTGTTATAGCCAGCATTTTATAGAATACCGGACATTTTCAGGCACATTTTAAAACGATAAATATTTCACACATTTCCTAGGCACTCTATAGAATGAAAAACCCACCAAAATCTTGAAATGCATCTCTGATTCGTTTCGAACATCACGTGACAAGGCACGTGACTTTTAACGCACGCCTCAGGCTCAGAATTTGCATTTTCCATTTCGTGCTGGAGTGTCAAAAAAACGCAATTTTACTTAAACTTGTTCAACAAAAAATAGACATTTTCTTCGTTTTAATTTCTGTAAATTGTAATAGTTTGCTGTAATATTAAAATTAAACAATATTAAAAATAAAAAATAAAGTAAACTGCGCATAATTATTCAATTTGTGGTCGAATCTACTTTTATTATTAAACATTTTTAGTTGAAACGCAATCTAAGTGAAAAAAACAAAAAAAAAAACAAAAAAAAAAACACCTGAACTTTCTCCTCTTTGAAGACATAGGCCGACCAAACGGTATAGTGGTTAGCGTGCTAGCCTCTAGACCGCGAGGTTGCGGGTTCGAGTCCCGTGTTGGCATGGGTTGGTTGGTTGTATTCAGATTATCTGGCGCCGTCAGCAACACGAGGGCTATAATGCGCCGAAACATTTCGTCATTTAACAAACCAACATACATTTACAAACACCCATGCCTAACACGGGACTCGAACCCGCAACCTCGCGGTCTAGAAGCCAGCACACTAACCACTATACCGTTTGATCGGCCGTGTTGGCATGGGTGTTTGTAAATGTATGGTGGCTTGTCTAATGACGAATGTTTCGGCGCATTATAGCCCTCGTGTTGCTAACGGCGGCAGATAATCTGAATACAACCAACTTTGAAGACATAGATATTGAATAATAGATATAGATAAGATATATAAATAAAACTCACAAATTTATGAAGTTTGGCCAAGTTTTCAGCAATATTAAAAGAGATCACAGATCCTTCATAGAAATGTTTCCCTGCATTACTGTACAAGTTAAAACTAAACAAAATTGAACTATCTGATAAGTTTGTTTGAAAATAAAAATATTCCTCAGTAATATAAAATGAAATTGAAGATTTTAGTATGGTTTACCATTGTTATGGTATAATTTAATCAAGCAAATGCCAAGGCAGCCATCATTCATTGCTATCAAGTTAAAGGCACGAAAATATCGATTTGTGTTCTTCCAGACCCTTATACATACTGGTACTTTTATTTGGACCTAATGGATCTACCACCAAATACACCTTTTCATTAACCCTTGGACAGTCGCGGGGTTGAAAAATGTCCCCTAAAATTAATTTCTCCAAAGATCGCAGCCTATGATCAAAGTGTTCTTACAGTTTCTTTTCAAGTTATTTTAAAAATATTTTTTTATTCTTACTACCGTAAAATGGGGTGAATAGGAACAGCGGGGTGAATCGGAACGAAACTTCATGAAATTACAAAGCAATTATTATTTTACACAAATAAAGCAGTTTTATTAATTATAATTTTCTTTATTTGTCTAACATGTGTTAAAACCTTTTAACAAATGAATGCTACGTAAGGTCTTGAAGATATATTTATTGCCTGTTTCTTACGCACTAACTTCAGCTCTGCATACTTCACTCAAAACTGTCTTGTTCTATCAATATCTTACACTATTTTAACATGAGCCCGTGCATCTAATTATATGTGATGCCAACATTACAAAATCCCGTGCATCTAATTATAAGTGATGCCAACACATGTTCGGAATGTTGAAACATGTTTTGTGGAGTTTTCAACATTGTCCTTTAAAAAAAAAAAAAAAAAAAAAAAAAAAAAAAAAAAAAAAATCTGAAACAGCGTGCATACAATCCAATGAATTTTAACCTCTCCAAAACTTATCCCGTAATTAATAACATGTACCAGTTATAAACTTAACTAATATATTTTTAGATAAGTATAAACATCCACAACAGAATGCCAAACTTAATTTAACTTGGTTTTAAAAACATTTTATTTTACGAATTTTTATGTTTTGCCACGTCTCTATTTTGAGATTAGCGGGGTGAATCGGAACACTTGAAAAGTGATATTGAAAAGCTGTTTTTGGCAAGATTATGTTCCTCACAAGATTCAATGACTGAAGAAGAGTCTAATTATTCCCTTCAAAACGTAATCAAGATTGCATGCTTAAATAAATGTCAGAAGAGGAGCCTAGTTTCCGCATGGCAGAAAACCCAATTGTTCCAGTGTTTTTTTTTCTTCTCTAAATGACTTCGTTATCTTTAAATTATAAGGAAAAATGTATGAAGACTCTATGTGAGAAAAGTTTTACACCCACAAGAATATTGCTATGTAAGTGTGTTTTACAAAAAGCGCCCATGAACAAAGAGATTTTCTGAAACAAATGAGGATGCTTTTCTCCTTTCTCAAAATACTTTAAGGAATTTGCAGTCATATGCCACGCAAACATAAAGTAGATTAAAAAATATTACTAATTTTAAGGACTGTTTGGATGAATTATAAGAGAAGAGTTGATACGCTTTCAAACATATGATTTGTTTTGACAATAATTGACAAACACAAATTTTATTCCTGGTATTAAATGATTTTTTTTATGATAATTTGGTGTTCCTACTTACCACAATGCATCATAAGTTGTTTTTTGTCACCCTATAAACATTTAAATAAGATCAGACATAAATTGTAGCGAGTGTTCCGATTCACCCCTTTCTGCGTGGTGAATCAGAACACCATGAAAAAATTCAAAATAAATTAAAGTTCTAGTTTTTTCAACATTTTTTGGATCTATCCTCAAAGAAGAAGGCAAGACCAAAGTTTCAATGGGAAAAATATGTTCCTTAACGATCTTATTACAACCGATTTTTACTTTGAAAGTTGAAAAGTGTTCCGACTCACTCCATTTTACGGTACTTTATTTCGTTCAATAATGTTGTGTTTTTAATTAAAATACCTACTTACTAAAATACCTACTGTTCTAAATTGTAAATGCATAAACTTTTCGTGGTTGAAATAATATTCCTTCGCAAGATCTTTACACTTAATTCCATTAACAAAACTGAAACCTAGACTCGAAAGAAGCAGTTACTGCTCGGGTTAAAATGACCGGAAACAGAAACTAAATCAGTTCGTGATACGATTCCACAAAAGCAACCACACACGAAAAGGGTTTAACAGTTCCGAAAAAGAACAGCTTCCCATACCTCAAAAAAATGTCTCTCTACAAAACAACCCACACCCACGCATCACATGTAATTCACGTTCAACAAATGTAAAAGTTCGAATTACATATTCCACGAAAAAACTCCGAAAATGTCTGCCAAGACGATCGAACTTGAAGACAAGCGAAAACAAAGCCATCAAAAACTTCCCTGACATTTCCCCCGCTGCGGCGTGACGTAAGCGACTTCCCATTGGCCAGACGTCGGAAAGAGGCGTGGCTTAGAACGGGAAAATCTCTGCAGTCGATAACCGAATGGTTTGGAACGTTGCCAGAAAAATGGCGGGGAGTGAAATATTGTCATATTTTCCAGGCTCGTGAAATGGCTTGGATTTTCTTTTTCCTTTTCGATTTTCAGTTTCGTTTCAGTTAGTTACCGTCAGGGTTCGGCAAACAGCGCGAATAGAAGTTATCGGAAATGTTTGAAAGGGTATTAGGTCGACGGAGCTCTGCTTAGAGTCGGGTAGAACAGAAAAATGAAAGGAGATGAAGTAGTGAAATACTCTTAAAAAACTTTTTTTAAGTTAAATATTTTGAATTTTTTTTGTTAGTTGTACGAGCTGACATGAATTTAAAAGTTTTTTTTTTTTTTTTTTTAAGTATCACTGTTATATTTGAACAGGGTCGATCAGAAGGGACTCACTAACATTAAACATTGAAATGTCATAACCACGAATCTCCCGTGTTTGGCATGGGTGTTTGTAAATGTATGTTAGCTTGTCTAATGACGAATGTTTCGGCGCATTATAGCCCTCGTGTTGCTGACGGCGCCAGATAATCTGAATACAACCAATCATAACCGCGAATCATTGAGAAACAGAAAGGGTCCTAGTGGTACGATCAGTTGGGGTAGTTTGTCTCAGAAGGGCAGAAAGGGTACTAGTATTAAAGTCATTGAGGTAACTTGATTCAGAGGGTAACTGGTCCATTGGAGAGAATGGATACAACCGATAAGATCAGTTGGGGTAACTTGCCCCAGAGAGCAACTAGTCCAATATAAAGAAAGGGTATTAATGATAAGGTTAGTTGAGGTAAATTTTGACCTAGAGGATAAATATTCCATTGGACAGAAAGGGTACTAGCGGTAAGATCAGTTGGGGTAACTTGACCCATGGATAACTAATCTATCCGGCAGAATGAGTGCTAGTAGTAATGTCAGATGGTGTAACTTGACCCAGAGGGTAACTAGTCCATTGGAAAGAAAGTGTACTAGTAATAAGGTTAGTTGGGGTAAATTTTGACCCAGAGGATAATTACTCCATTGGACAGAAAAGGTACTAGTGGTAAGGTCAGTTGGGGTAACTTGACTCAAGGATAACTAATCTATCCGGCAGAATGAGTGCTAGTAGTAATGTCAGATGGTGTAACTTGACCCAGAGGGTAACTAGTCCAATAGATAAAAAGGGTACTAATGATAAGGTTAGTTGGGGTAACTTTTGACCTAGAGGATAAATATTCCATTGGACAGAAAGGGTACTAGTGGTAAGATCAGTTGGGGTAACTTGACCCATGGATAACTAATCTATCCGGCAGAATGAGTGCTAGTAGTAATGTCAGATGGTGTAACTTGACCCAGAGGGTAACTAGTCCAATAGATAAAAAGGGTACTAATGATAAGGTTAGTTGGGGTAAATTTTGACCCAGAGGATAATTACTCCATTGGACAGAAAAGGTACTAGTGGTAAGGTCAGTTGGCGTAACTTGTCCCAAAAGATAACTAATTCATCCGGCAGAATGGGTACTAGTAGCAAAGTCAGCTGGGGTAATTTGACCCAGAGGCAAACTAGTCCATTGGAAAGAAAGTGTACTAGTGGTAATGCTAGTTGAGGTAACTTTCGACCTAGATGATAACTACTCCATTGGCCAGAAAGGGTACTAGTGGTAAAGTCGGTTGGGGTAACTTGGCCCAGATGGTAAGTACTCCATTGGCTTTGCATTCAAAAATCATAGGCGTATTTTAACGTTTAAGAGTTGGAAGTTTTGTAAGAATATTACTTCTGCCTCAAACCAATTCCAATATCCTTTGTGCCTTTAGTTTCTGTCAGAAGAATATAACAAAATTGTGATGCTTTTTTCTTATCCTTGAAACATTGCTATTGAACTGTCTGTTTAGTAACAATTTTAAGTCTCAAAGTATGTGTTTTTGTCATGTTAGTTATTTTAGCAGTACTAAACAAGGCATAATAAACAATGCTATACTTTGTTTTACACATGTATTCTGTAAGTTTTGAGGTTGGGATAGATGAACCAGTTACCCAGTGAGCTTTTTTTTTTTACTGGGTAATTGAGGTTCCAGGCATTGGAGCAACTGAAGAACCAAAAATGATTCCTAAAAGAGTTTTGTTTTATTAAAGAATTAAAACATTTGTGGGATGTTTAAGTGAAAAGTGTAGGCTGCAAAAATTTTAGTTTTATTCTTTATTTTGTTAATTGTATCAGGGCTTATTTACTCCTTTATTTTGAGACTTCCATTTCTAATCTAATATCTTTTAGAGCATTTGAATAGCAAAGTTATTTTTCTTTTACGTGTTTTTGTCAAAAAGTAACATAAAACTTCTTTTTTTTTCTTCTTTTTTTTTTGCACATAAAGAGCAAATGCAAGTAAATTGTGCAAAAATTCTGCTTAGTCATAGCAAGTGGTGCTCTTGAACTGGTTTTAACTTCAATATTTCTAATTTAATGAGTATTAAGGATTTTTATAAAAATATAAAGGCATTTGATCAGGCTCAGGTTAAGGGGTAGCTGGGTCCATTTGACATGAAATTTATGAATTTTTTTATTATTATTAATATTGCCAACATGAAAATAAAGTCTGATATATTTAAATACCATCAATTTAAGTATACGTTACAAAGGCTACAATTTAGTAAAAACTCACAGAATGACATCAGATTGATATTAAGGACAGAAATTCTAACCTCTTTGTAAGAACATGGCATAATAGATAATTCCCGCATTTTTTAAAAACGGGAGAATATGTTTGTATTTATGAAGAATTTCTTTCGGATTCCTAATATTCAAACAAAAGATCTTTAAAAAAAATTAGTTATTTAAATATTAAGAAAAGAATATGCCAGAAAACCTCCTACGATCACAGTCCGATCAAAACGCTGCTTTATATATGTGACGTCAAGACTTCCATCCGTTTTTATGGTTATCGTGAGGTTTCTGCCAAATAATTGGTGTAAGTTTTTTAGACAATTGCCATATCCCGTGCCGGTTGGCGTGAGAAACTTGCAAAACTGGTTTTCGCTGCTGCGTTTCAAGCCAAGATTCAAGCCAAGTTTGGAACAAGTGACGTCATATTAGGTTCGAACCGAATGAGTCGTTTTTTATAAATAAATAAATAAATAAATAAATAAATAAATAAATAAATAAATAAATAAATAAATAAATAAATAAATAAATAAATAAATAAATAAATAAATAAATAAATAAATAAATAAATAAATAAATAAAAGGCTCAGTGAGCAGAAATTGTAGTGTTTATGTCCTTTTCTAAATATTTAGAATTAAATTAAAAAGAAAAAAAGAAGAAGAAAAAAAAGAAGAAAAAAAGAAAAAAAGAAAAAAAAGAAGAAAAAAAAGAAAAGGGAAAAAAAAGGGGGGGGGGAAGGGGGGGGGGAATTGTCCATTATCCTGACTGACCTTATTATTTATAAGTAGGTATGGGATTTGAAATAAACTGATTATAACAATCAGTTGTAATATTAAAATGTGGTGAAACATTGTTGCAAAATCCGAATATAACGGAATGAGCACTATTTCTCTCATGAAAAGTGACTCTAAGATCCTGTTTTTTTGTAACTTTTACTTTGTTCTTGAAATATGAAAGCTTTAAATGCTGTTATCCATTACGTGATACATTAATTCTTACTATCAACTAAATGGCTATGCATTTGTCTTATACTTTTTAAATCTTTTATATTAACTTTGATTGTGTGTGTGGCTGGGCTTTCGATGGCAGACAAATCTGCAGGGGCATAATTAATCCTCTTTCTGTCATCCAATTGGGCTGAAACTTGGCAGATAGATTCGATGTCGATGACAATGCATTTTATCAAAATTTGGGGGTTGTCGCTGTCACTAAAAGGTTGATAACGGAATACTAATAAACCAACTTGCCGTCAACCGATCGCACTGAAATAGCATTGAGCCGATCATTTAAGAAACTACTTTCTGTTTCCAAATTTGTTTCAATAAATAATAAAATTGTTTTAATTGGAATACATAAAAGATATTTGGATGTGAATGCCTAACTTCACATCCATTTTAATGAAGAAATTTTGAAAAGTAGTTAACCACATATTTTGATGATAGAGATGTTTTTAACATTTAAAATAAGATGCAAAAATCTAGCATAAAAATTGGCAATGCATATAAAGTATTTATATTAAAAACTTAGTTTTTATGGGTTATATTATTAAAGCTATTTTAAAATAACTAGTTGCCAAGAGTTCTTACCCTGTACGATGTTTTCTCAGTTACAAGAAAGTTGTATAGGAAAAAGAGGTTCTACAGAAACCCTAACTTGCGTGGTTTTTGTATTTTTTCTTGGTTAGTAGAAAATATTGAATGTTCATAAAATTAGAAATTTAAACAAAACTCGTTCTTGTTTAACGTGGACTAACTCTTAGTTTTTATAAAATACAGGGTGTTTTAAAAAGTACTGTAATTTGAAATGACATAACAATGAAAGAGTGAGAGACAAAAAGTTGAGGCAAGAGGAATGTAGGATAAACGTTAGAGGTCGGAAATATCGATCAAAATAAATATCGATACTATATCGTTGCATTAAAAAAAATATCGATACATGATTTTTATAAAAATTGATTTTCAATTTTGCCTGAAACGAAGTTTTTCGGGGCAAATTTCTACTTTTCATGAATTCACGCCAAAATTGTTCCAATAAATAAATTATATTATCAATTAGAATAAATAAATACATTTGGATGTCAATGCATAAATTCGCATTTATTTTTAAAGAAGACATTTTGAAAAGTAGTTTACCGCATATTTTGCTGATAGAGATGATTTTAACAAATAAAATTAGACGCAAATCCCAGGCACAGGTTGGCAACAGAAACGGAGTTATGTTAATGACTACTAATAAATTATACTATCTTTCCATTACATTATGTTTTCTTTTTGGTTAGAGTTTCGATTTTAACTGTCTCTCAGCCAAGTCCAAACTTTAGTTTTGAAGTTTTTGAAAAGGGAATAAAGAAAATCGAAAAAACACACGGAACTACAAAGAGATCATCAAAAAACTAAAAATGTTTGAAAATATCGGTACATCGGTGACTTGTATCCATGTTTTTACTATCGATATTTTTAAAAAAATATCAATAAAAATATCGTCGTATCGATAGATCGCCGACCTCTAATAAACGGTGAATGAATTTTAAATGCAATGATATGCATAATTAGTTACAGAATTGAAATGTGGTAACATTGTAGTAAAATCTGAATATAGTGGAATAGTTTCGTATTCTCTTGTCCTTGTGAAAAAGAACCCTATGATCCTTTTACTGATGTAGTGCAGCCCAAACGATCACTTTTGAGATAAAAGCTAAGAAACTTAAAAACTAATAGTTTAGGTGGTAATGCCTAAGATTAACGAAGCTACAAACTTAAGTGGGTCTGGGACTCGAAATTCTAAAATCTTTATTTTTAAAATTATTTTTCTGAAATTTTGTTTGCAGTAATGTATGATGCTTTGAATCATAAGAAACTATTTAAAATTTTCAAGTTTGAAAAATATTTTTGTAAAAAATTTAAAAACTTCAAAATTTTGCTATTTCCGAAATTTGATATATCTAAAAAACTTTTTTTTTTTTTAAATTATTTCATTTGTGTATAAAATTACTTCCTATAATTCTTATAAAAATTTAACTTCGTGATTTTTTAAGGAGTCTTCTCACTTTAGGCACCTCGAAAATAGGCTATTTTCGCGATTTTTTTTCGAGGATTTTTGCAAACAATTATGGGATAAAATGGATCCTATATAATAAACACATCTTTCAAGTACAAGAAAATTTTTATTTTTTATTTTTTTGAACAATTATTATAATAAAACAGTAGCATCGAAAAACCCGTGTAGAAATGTAATGTTGATGAAATTTCGGAAACTATCAGGACGATTGTCATGAAATTTGAATGACATATTCTTCATAGTTATGGCTATAGCGCATATCATCAGATTTTTGATATTCGCGAAAATAACAAAATGGCGCACGTTTTTCGAAAAAGTAAAAAAAAAAAAAAACGCGTTTTTTTGCAGTTTTTTGTAAAAAAAAATACTTCAAATCAAAATTTCAAAAATCTGATGATATGCACTATAGCCATAACTATGAAGAATATGTCATTCAAATTTCATGACAATCATCCTGATAGTTTCCGAAATTTCATCAACAAGCCACGAACATTACATTTCTACACGGGTTTTTCGATGCTACTGTTTTATTATAATAATTGTTCAAAAAAATTAAAAAAAAAAAAAAATTCTTGTACTTGAAAGATGTGTTTATTATATAGGATTCATTTTATCCCATAATTGTTTGCAAATATCCTCGAAAAAAAATCGCGAAAATAGCCTATTTTACAGGTGCCTAAAGTGAGAAGACGCCTTAATAAAGTATAAAAAAAAAATTAAAAAAATTGTGCAAAAACTGTATAAAATCTAATCTATCTGCTAAGCTCCCAAAACTTTAGGGGAAAAAAAAAAAAAAAAAAAAAAGTTAAATAAAAAAAAAAAAAAAAAAACATGATTCTTGTAGACAAATTAAAAAATATATATGAAAAATAATTGTGTAAATTTTGATAGATTTATAACAAGTAGTTTTTAAGTTATATAAATTTCAACTCGTCAAAGAGACAGAAAGCCATCACTGAGAAAAACAGTTTCAAAGTTTCAAGATCCCATGTGTGAGATACAGTTGTCATGTAACAAAAACTTAGGTATTTCAAGTTTTACTGATGATAGAAACAAAATTTTCATGTCATTTTATTCAAACACATTTGAATTATTTTCTACAATAATAATTTTTTTTTTTTTAGAATTTAAAAAATTTAGAGTCCCAGACCACCTTAAACCCTTCCTCTATTATATCAGTTCTCATGAGTAAGAGTGTTCTTAAATATAGAGCAAACTTTATAAGAATAAACTATTACTGAAAGGAAAAACTGTAAAAATGATTCTAAAAAACATTTTATTTTGAAATTGACATTTATTGATTATTTTATATCCACACTTGGCCAAAGCTTAGCACTTACCCTACTTCCCTTCGTGTTTTTTTGTAATTTTTGATTTCAATGTTTTTGAAATTGATTAGATAATTTAAATTTTTTAAAAGCGAAAAGTATTACTTTAAGGTCGTTGTCTGGTAACTTATGCCTATTTTCATGACTTCTTTGGAGGGTGGTTTTTTATAGGAAAATAAAAATGAATTATCTTGAATATTTAGAGTGTTTTTATTTACATATTGAAAATATAAAAAAAAAATTATTTGAAAAAATTTAATAGTTTATTACTATTATTATTGTCACTCGAAGTTGGAACCTCAAAAAAAAAAAAAAAATGCACGTGGGTGGCCCGGGTGATTTTGGCTCTTGATGTTATCTGAAATCAAATATTCTTGATTATTCTTAATCTATAGACATGTCATTCTGGTCGGAACTACTGAAGTTAAATTTCAAGGGTAAATAACAAAATGGCGGACTTTGAAAAAAAAAAAGTCCTTTTATTTTAGCAAAGAAAGGGTTGTAAAATAAAAAGTTAGGGGTGAAAAAAATTCTCGTTAGTACCGACGAGAACTATAAGTGTGTAGAACAGCCTGTTAAAATTTGAAAGCAATCGGTTCAGTAGAAAAAAAGTTAGGACCCGGGCCGACCAGAAAAACAATGTTTTGAGAAAAACGCGTTTAATGCCTGGATCTCCAGGACTTTTCGTACCACGTTTTTTTCCTTTCCTATCCATCTTAGATGCTTACGTGTCAACGTACGATCAAATACTAACAGAGTACTGTGAATTTTAACTTAAATATACTAAAAGCGCAAACAATAGAAGGGTCCAAGTGGTTGCAGCTGCCGGTCGACCTTAAAGGTTGGACTCCGAGGCGCTCTAGGAAACTCGTTATAACTCCCGAAATATTTCGAATTTTTGTCTGAAATTTTCACAGTATATTCTCAAGACATTGTACTTTCAAATTAAGCACAAAAAAAAATCGATTTTTTGAACCCAAGTTACCAGACTACTACCTTAATTTAATGTTACTTTACTATACTATAATATGAAATAATATAACTTTAAAAAAAAAAAAAAAAACTTTTTTAATATAAATACTTCATATGCATTGCCAATTTTTTAATTCACTAACATAGCGCCATTTCTGTTGCCAGCTTGTGCTTTGTGTAGGCATCTAATTTTAAAAATTAAAAACATCTTTATCAGCAAAATATACAGTAAATTACTTTTAAAATTTATTCATTAAAATGAATGTGAATTTACGCACCCACCATTCAAATATCTTTTATTTATTCCGATTAAAACAATTTTTGTAACAGGAGAGAGTTTCTTCACTGATCGGTTAAATGCTGTTTCATTGCGATTGGATGACGGCAAGATGATTTATTACTATTCTGAAAAAGCGATCTTTTAGTAATATTGCCAGCCCCCAAAATTTGATAGAAGGCATTGTCATCGACATCGAATCTAACTGCCAAGTTTCACATGACTGCAAGGGGGTTAATCTGGTCTCCGCAGATTTGCCCACCATAAAAAACGAACTCACCAACATACATACACACAAAATCTAAGTTAATATAAAGGATTTTAAAAAGGCGTTACAATGACTTTAAGAACAATACTCTTAAAACTAAAGGTCAGATGCTGATACCATAATAAAATGCTGGTAAAAACTTAAGTTTGTCCAGATTCTGAACTAAATGAATTAAATGAATTTCCCTCGATATCCAAGGCAATATCGATGAGAAAATTTACAAAATGAAAGTTTTCAATCTTCTTTTTCTTCTTCTTTTCTTCGCCATTTCTTCACCTCCACTTGGTCTCCATGGAGTGAGTGTGTGCAGAAATTGTGTAATGAAAGTAATGCCCAGTGAAAATTCCCCAAAGAATATAAACTATACTTAAATTTATATATAATTTTTTTTTAGTACTCCATTGCACTAAGTAATATAAAATTATACTTTATTCTATGAAGAAAAACGAGTTTTATTTTTTGAAAGTCTGTCTGGATTTTATAGTTTAGCACATATTTTACTGAATTAAGAATGCTGTGAATAAACTGAATGTAAGCAGTTATTATTTAAAGGAAGGTTTGTGGAATGCATACTTTATAATTAATCCTCTATATATTAACTTCGATTGTGTGTGTGTGTATGTATGTATGTATGTATGTATGTATGTATGTATGTATGTATGTATGTATGTATGTATGTATGTATGTATGTATGTATGTATGTATGTATGTATGTATGTATGTATGTATGTATGTATGTATGTATGTATGTATGTTTGTTGATGGCGAGCAATTTTGCTGGGACCTAATTAAACCACTTGCTGTCATTCAATCCGGCTTGAAACTTGACAGATAGATTCTACGTCGATATCAATGCATTCTATAGAATTTTGGTGGTTGTCACTGTCACTAAAAGGTCACTTTTACGGAATACTAATAAACTAACTTGTCGTCATCCAATCGCGCTGAAGTAGCATAGTTCATGATCGGTTAAGATCATTGAAGAAAATCTTTTCTGTTGCCAAAATTATTTTAATAAATAAATAATAAAATTACTTTAATCAGAACAAACAAGCAAACAAACATGTTATACAAAAATGTATGCATAAAATAAAGTGAGTGAGTAGAACTTTTTATCAATGCATGTCTAAAGTAAAAGAGTGAGTAGGACTTTTATCAATGCATGTCTAAAGTAAAAGAGTGAGTAGGACTTTTTATCAATGCATGTCTAAATTAAAGAGTGAGTAGGACTTTTTATCAATGCATGTCTAAATTAAAGAGTGAGTAGGACTTTTTATCAATGCATGTCTAAATTAAAGAGTGAGTAGGACTTTTATCAATGCATGTCTAAAGTAAAAGAGTGAGTAGGACTTTTTATCAATGCATGTCTAAAGTAAAAGAGTGAGTAGGACTTTTTATCAATGCATGTCTAAAGTAAAAGAGTGAGTAGGACTTTTTATCAATGCATGTCTAAAGTAAAAGAGTGAGTAGGACTTTTTATCAATGCATGTCTAAAGTAAAAGAGTGAGTAGGATTTTTTATCAATGCATGTCTAAAGTAAAAGAGTGAGTAGGACTTTTTATCAATGCATGTCTAAAGTAAAAGAGTGAGTAGGACTTTTTATCAATGCATGTCTAAAGTAAAAGAGTGAGTAGGACTTTTTATCAATGCATGTCTAAAGTAAAAGAGTGAGTAGGACTTTTTATCAATGCATGTCTAAAGTAAAAGAGTGAGTAGGACTTTTTATCAATGCATGTCTAAAGTAAAAGAGTGAGTAGGACTTTTTATCAATGCATGTCTAAAGTAAAACAGTGAGTAGGACTTTTTATCAATGCATGTCTAAAGTAAAAGAGTGAGTAGGACTTTTTATCAATGCATGTCTAAAATAAAGTGAGTGAGTAGAACTTTTTATCAATGCATGTCTAAAGTAAAAGAGTGAGTAGGACTTTTATCAATGCATGTCTAAAGTAAAAGAGTGAGTAGGACTTTTAATCAATGCATGTCTAAATTAAAGAGTGAGTAGGACTTTTTATCAATGCATGTCTAAAATAAAGTGAGTGAGTAGGACTTTTTATCAATGCATGTCTAAAATAAAAGAGTGAGTAGGACTTTTATCAATGCATGTCTAAAGTAAAAGAGTGAGTAGGACTTTTTATCAATGCATGTCTAAAGTAAAAGAGTGAGTAGGACTTTTTATCAATGCATGTCTAAAGTAAAAGAGTGAGTAGGACTTTTTATCAATGCATGTCTAAAGTAAAACAGTGAGTAGGACTTTTTATCAATGCATGTCTAAAGTAAAAGAGTGAGTAGGACTTTTTATCAATGCATGTCTAAAATAAAGTGAGTGAGTAGAACTTTTTATCAATGCATGTCTAAAGTAAAAGAGTGAGTAGGACTTTTATCAATGCATGTCTAAAGTAAAAGAGTGAGTAGGACTTTTAATCAATGCATGTCTAAATTAAAGAGTGAGTAGGACTTTTTATCAATGCATGTCTAAAATAAAGTGAGTGAGTAGGACTTTTTATCAATGCATGTCTAAAATAAAAGAGTGAGTAGGACTTTTATCAATGCATGTCTAAAGTAAAAGAGTGAGTAGGACTTTTTATCAATGCATGTCTAAAGTAAAAGAGTGAGTAGGACTTTTTATCAATGCATGTCTAAAGTAAAAGAGTGAGTAGGACTTTTTATCAATGCATGTCTAAAGTAAAAGAGTGAGTAGGACTTTTTATCAATGCATGTCTAAAATAAAGTGAGTGAGTAGAACTTTTTATCAATGCATGTCTAAAGTAAAAGAGTGAGTAGGACTTTTATCAATGCATGTCTAAAGTAAAAGAGTGAGTAGGACTTTTTATCAAAGCATGTCTAAAATAAAGTGAGTGAGTAGAACTTTTTATCAATGCATGTCTAAAGTAAAAGAGTGAGTAGGACTTTTTATCAATGCATGTCTAAAGTAAAAGAGTGAGTAGGACTTTTTATCAATGCATGTCTAAAGTAAAAGAGTGAGTAGGACTTTTTATCAATGCATGTCTAAAGTAAAAGAGTGAGTAGGACTTTTTATCAATGCATGTCTAAAGTAAAAGAGTGAGTAGGACTTTTTATCAATGCATGTCTAAAGTAAAAGAGTGAGTAGGACTTTTTATCAATGCATGTCTAAATTAAAAGAGTGAGTAGGACTTTTTATCAATGCATGTCTAAAGTAAAAGAGTGAGTAGGACTTTTTATCAATGCATGTCTAAAGTAAAAGAGTGAGTAGGACTTTTTATCAATGCATGTCTAAAGTAAAAGAGTGAGTAGTACTTTTTACCAATGCATGTATAAAATAAAAGATTGAGTAATACTTTTTATCAATGTATGTATAAAGTAAAAGATTGAGTAGGACTTTTTATCAATGTATGTATAAAGAAAAAGATTGAGTAGGACTTTTTACCAATGTATGTATAATGTAAAAGTGTGAGTAGTACTTTTTACCAATGCATGTATAAAATAAAAGATTGAGTAGGACTTTTTACCAATGTATGTATAAAGAAAAAGATTGAGTAGGACTTTTTACCAATGTATGTATAATGTAAAAGTGTGAGTAGTACTTTTTACCAATGCATGTATATAATAAAAGATTGAGTAGGACTTTTTACCAATGTATGTATAAAGTAAAAGATTGAGTAGGACTTTTTATCAATGTATGTATAATGTAAAAGAGTGAGTAGTACTTTTTACCAATGCATGTATAAAATAAAAGATTGAGTAGGACTTTTTATCAATGTATGTATAATGTAAAAGAGTGAGTAGTACTTTTTACCAATGCATGTATAAAATAAAAGATTGAGTAGTACTTTTTACCAATGTATGTATAAAGTAAAAGATTGAGTAGTACTTTTTATCAATGTATGTATAAAGTAAAAGAGTGAGTAGTACTCCTTTTCAATGTATTAAAGGAAAAGAGTGAGTAGTATTTTATACCAATGCATGTATAAAATAAAAGATTGAGTAGGACTTTTTACCAATGTATGTATAAAGTAAAAGAGTGAGTAGGACTTTTTACCAATGTATGTTTAATGTAAAAGAGTGAGTAGTACTTTTTACCAATGTATGTATAAAAAAGAAGATTGAGTAGGACTTTTTACCAATACATGTATAAAATAAAAGAGTGAGTAGTACTTTTTACCAATGCATGTATAAAATAAAAGATTGAGTAGGACTTTTTACCAATGCAAGTATAAAATAAAAGATTGAGTATGACTTTTTATCAATGTAAGTATAATGTAAAAGATTGAGTAGGACTTTTTATCAATGTATGTATAATGTAAAAGAGTGAGTAGTACTTTTTATCAATGTATGTATAATGTAAAAGATTGAGTAGGACTTTTTACCAATGTATGTATTAAGTAAAAGATTGAGTAGTACTTTTTATCAATGTATGTATAAAGTAAAAGAGTGAGTAGTACTCCTTTTCAATGTATTAAAGGAAAAGAGTGAGTAGTACTTTTTACCAATGCATGTATAAAATAAAAGATTGAGTAGGACATTTTACCAATGTATGTATAAAGTAAAAGATTGAGTAGGACTTTTTACCAATGTATGTTTAATGTAAAAGAGTGAGTAGTACTTTTTAACAATGCATGTATAAAATAAAAGAGTGAGTAGGACTTTTTATCAATGCATGTCTAAAGTAAAAGAGTGAGTAGGACTTTTTATCAATGCATGTCTAAAGTAAAAGAGTGAGTAGGACTTTTTATCAATGCATGTCTAAAGTAAAAGAGTGAGTAGGACTTTTAATCAATGCATGTCTAAAGTAAAAGAGTGAGTAGGACTTTTTATCAATGCATGTCTAAAGTAAAAGAGTGAGTAGGACTTTTTATCAATGCATGTCTAAATTAAAAGAGTGAGTAGGACTTTTTATCAATGCATGTCTAAAGTAAAAGAGTGAGTAGGACTTTTTATCAATGCATGTCTAAAGTAAAAGAGTGAGTAGGACTTTTTATCAATGCATGTCTAAAGTAAAAGAGTGAGTAGTACTTTTTACCAATGCATGTATAAAATAAAAGATTGAGTAATACTTTTTATCAATGTATGTATAAAGTAAAAGATTGAGTAGGACTATTTATCAATGTATGTATAAAGAAAAAGATTGAGTAGGACTTTTTACCAATGTATGTATAATGTAAAAGTGTGAGTAGTACTTTTTACCAATGCATGTATAAAATAAAAGATTGAGTAGGACTTTTTACCAATGTATGTATAAAGAAAAAGATTGAGTAGGACTTTTTACCAATGTATGTATAATGTAAAAGTGTGAGTAGTACTTTTTACCAATGCATGTATAAAATAAAAGATTGAGTAGGACTTTTTACCAATGTATGTATAAAGTAAAAGATTGAGTAGGACTTTTTATCAATGTATGTATAATGTAAAAGAGTGAGTAGTACTTTTTACCAATGCATGTATAAAATAAAAGATTGAGTAGGACTTTTTATCAATGTATGTATAATGTAAAAGAGTGAGTAGTACTTTTTACCAATGCATGTATAAAATAAAAGATTGAGTAGTACTTTTTACCAATGTATGTATAAAGTAAAAGATTGAGTAGTACTTTTTATCAATGTATGTATAAAGTAAAAGAGTGAGTAGTACTCCTTTTCAATGTATTAAAGGAAAAGAGTGAGTAGTATTTTATACCAATGCATGTATAAAATAAAAGATTGAGTAGGACTTTTTACCAATGTATGTATAAAGTAAAAGAGTGAGTAGGACTTTTTACCAATGTATGTTTAATGTAAAAGAGTGAGTAGTACTTTTTACCAATGTATGTATAAAAAAGAAGATTGAGTAGGACTTTTTACCAATACATGTATAAAATAAAAGAGTGAGTAGTACTTTTTACCAATGCATGTATAAAATAAAAGATTGAGTAGGACTTTTTACCAATGCAAGTATAAAATAAAAGATTGAGTATGACTTTTTATCAATGTAAGTATAATGTAAAAGATTGAGTAGGACTTTTTATCAATGTATGTATAATGTAAAAGAGTGAGTAGTACTTTTTATCAATGTATGTATAATGTAAAAGATTGAGTAGGACTTTTTACCAATGTATGTATTAAGTAAAAGATTGAGTAGTACTTTTTATCAATGTATGTATAAAGTAAAAGAGTGAGTAGTACTCCTTTTCAATGTATTAAAGGAAAAGAGTGAGTAGTACTTTTTACCAATGCATGTATAAAATAAAAGATTGAGTAGGACATTTTACCAATGTATGTATAAAGTAAAAGATTGAGTAGGACTTTTTACCAATGTATGTTTAATGTAAAAGAGTGAGTAGTACTTTTTACCAATGCATGTATAAAATAAAAGAGTGAGTAGGACTTTTTATCAATGCATGTCTAAAGTAAAAGAGTGAGTAGGACTTTTTATCAATGCATGTCTAAAGTAAAAGAGTGAGTAGGACTTTTTATCAATGCATGTCTAAAGTAAAAGAGTGAGTAGGACTTTTAATCAATGCATGTCTAAAGTAAAAGAGTGAGTAGGACTTTTTATCAATGCATGTCTAAAGTAAAAGAGTGAGTAGGACTTTTTATCAATGCATGTCTAAATTAAAAGAGTGAGTAGGACTTTTTATCAATGCATGTCTAAAGTAAAAGAGTGAGTAGGACTTTTTATCAATGCATGTCTAAAGTAAAAGATTGAGTAATACTTTTTATCAATGTATGTATAAAGTAAAAGATTGAGTAGGACTATTTATCAATGTATGTATAAAGAAAAAGATTGAGTAGGACTTTTTACCAATGTATGTATAATGTAAAAGTGTGAGTAGTACTTTTTACCAATGCATGTATAAAATAAAAGATTGAGTAGGAATTTTTACCAATGTATGTATAAAGAAAAAGATTGAGTAGGACTTTTTACCAATGTATGTATAATGTAAAAGTGTGAGTAGTACTTTTTACCAATGCATGTATAAAATAAAAGATTGAGTAGGACTTTTTACCAATGTATGTATAAAGTAAAAGATTGAGTAGGACTTTTTATCAATGTATGTATAATGTAAAAGAGTGAGTAGTACTTTTTACCAATGCATGTATAAAATAAAAGATTGAGTAGGACTTTTTATCAATGTATGTATAATGTAAAAGAGTGAGTAGTACTTTTTACCAATGCATGTATAAAATAAAAGATTGAGTAGTACTTTTTACCAATGTATGTATAAAGTAAAAGATTGAGTAGTACTTTTTATCAATGTATGTATAAAGTAAAAGAGTGAGTAGTACTCCTTTTCAATGTATTAAAGGAAAAGAGTGAGTAGTATTTTATACCAATGCATGTATAAAATAAAAGATTGAGTAGGACTTTTTACCAATGTATGTATAAAGTAAAAGAGTGAGTAGGACTTTTTACCAATGTATGTTTAATGTAAAAGAGTGAGTAGTACTTTTTACCAATGTATGTATAAAAAAGAAGATTGAGTAGGACTTTTTACCAATACATGTATAAAATAAAAGAGTGAGTAGTACTTTTTACCAATGCATGTATAAAATAAAAGATTGAGTAGGACTTTTTACCAATGCAAGTATAAAATAAAAGATTGAGTATGACTTTTTATCAATGTAAGTATAATGTAAAAGATTGAGTAGGACTTTTTATCAATGTATGTATAATGTAAAAGAGTGAGTAGTACTTTTTATCAATGTATGTATAATGTAAAAGATTGAGTAGGACTTTTTACCAATGTATGTATTAAGTAAAAGATTGAGTAGTACTTTTTATCAATGTATGTATAAAGTAAAAGAGTGAGTAGTACTCCTTTTCAATGTATTAAAGGAAAAGAGTGAGTAGTACTTTTTACCAATGCATGTATAAAATAAAAGATTGAGTAGGACATTTTACCAATGTATGTATAAAGTAAAAGATTGAGTAGGACTTTTTACCAATGTATGTTTAATGTAAAAGAGTGAGTAGTACTTTTTACCAATGCATGTATAAAATAAAAGATTGAGTAGGACTTTTTACCAATGTATGTATAAAGTAAAAGATTAAGTAGGACTTTTTATCAATGTATGTATAATGTAAAAGAGTGAGTAGTACTTTTTACCAATGCATGTATAAAATAAAAGATTGAGTAGGACTTTTTACCAATGGATGTATAAAAAAAAGATTGAGTAGGACTTTTTACCAATGCATGTAAAAATAAAAGATTGAGTAGGACTTTTTACCAATGCATGTATAAAGTAAAAGATTGAGTAGTACTTTTTATCAATGTATGTATAAAGTAAAAGAGTGAGTAGTACTCCTTTTCAATGTATTAAAGGAAAAGAGTGAGTAGTACTTTTTACCAATGCATGTATAAAATAAAAGATTGAGTAGGACTTTTTACCAATGTATGTATAAAGTAAAAGATTGAGTAGGACTTTTTACCAATGTATGTATAATGTAAAAGAGTGAGTAGTACTTTTTACCAATGCATGTATAATATAAAAGATTGAGTATGACTTTTTACCAATGTATGTATAATGTAAAAGAGTGAGTAGTACTTTTTACCAATGCATGTATAAAATAAAAGATTGAGTAGAACTTTTTACCAATGTATGTATAAAGTAAAAGAGTGAGTAGAACTTTTTATCATTGTATATAAAAAGTAAAATATTGAGTAGAACTTTTTATCATTGTATGTAAAAAGTAAAAGAGTGAGTAGTACTTTTCACCAATGTATGTATAAAGTAAAAGAGTGTCTATTACTTTTTTATCAATGTATGCATAAAGTAAAAGAGTGTCTAGTATTTTTTTATCAATGTATAAAGTAAAAGATTGAGTAGAACTTTTTATAAATGTATGTAAAAAGTAAAAGAGTGTGTAGTACTTTTTATCAATGTATGTATAAAGTAAAAGAGTGTCTATTACTTTTTTATCAATGTATGTATAAAGTAAAAGGGTGAGTAGAACTTTTTATCATTGTATGTAAAAAGTAAAAGTGTGAGTAGTACTTTTTACCAATGCATGTATAAAATAAAAGATTGAGTAGGACTTTTTACCAATGCATGTATAAAATAAAAGATTGAGTAGGACTTTTTACCAATGTATGTATAATGTAAAAGAGTGAGTAGTACTTTTTACCAATACATGTATAATATAAAAGATTGAGTAGGACTTTTTACCAATGTATGTATAAAGTAAAAGATTGAGTAGGACTTTTTACCAATGTATGTATAATGTAAAAGATTGAGTAGGACTTTTTACCAATGTATGTATAAAGTAAAAGATTGAGTAGGACTTTTTACCAATGTATGTTTAATGTAAAAGATTGAGTAGGACTTTTTACCAATGTATGTATAAAGTAAAAGATTGAGTAGGACTTTTTACCAATGTATGTATAAAGTAAAAGATTGAGTAGGACTTTTTACCAAAGTATGTATAAAGTAAAAGAGTGAGTAGTACTTTTTATCAATGTATGTATAAAGTAAAAGAGTGAGTAGTACTTTTTACGAATGCATGTATAAAATAAAAGATTGAGTAGTACTTTTTACCAATGTATGTATAAAGTAAAAGATTGAGTAGTACTTTTTATCAATGTATGTATAAAGTAAAAGAGTGAGTAGTACTCCTTTTCAATGTATTAAAGGAAAAGAGTGAGTAGGACTTTTTACCAATGCATGTATAAAATAAAAGATTGAGTACGACTTTTTACCAATGTGTGTATAAAGTAAAAGATTGAATAGGGCTTTTTACCAATGTATGCATAATGTAAAAGAGTGAGTAGTACTTTTTATCAATGTATGTATAAAGGAAAAGAGTGAGTAGGACTTTTTACCAATGTATGTATAAAGTAAAAGATTGAGTAGGACTTTTTATCAATGTATGTATAATGTAAAAGAGTGAGTAGTACTTTTTACCAATGCATGTATAAAATAAAAGATTGAGTAGGACTTTTTACCAATGTATGTATAAAGTAAAAGATTAAGTAGGACTTTTTATCAATGTATGTATAATGTAAAAGTAATGTAAAAGTAATGTAAAAGTAATGAGTAGTACTTTTTACCAATGCATGTATAAAATAAAAGATTGAGTAGGACTTTTTACCAATGCATGTATAAAATAAAAGATTGAGTAGGACTTTTTACCAATGCATGTATAAAATAAAAGAGTGAATAGTACTTTTTACCAATGCATGTATAAAATAAAAGATTGAGTAGGACTTTTTACCAATGCATGTATAAAATAAAAGATTGAGTAGGACTTTTTATCAATGTAAGTATAATGTAAAAGATTGAGTAGGACTTTTTATCAATGTATGTATAATGTAAAAGAGTGAGTAGTACTTTTTATCAATGTATGTATAATGTAAAAGATTGAGTTGGACTTTTTACCAATGTATGTATAAAGTAAAAGATTGAGAAGTACTTTTTATCAATGTATGTATAAAGTAAAAGAGTGAGTAGTACTCCTTTTCAATGTATTAAAGGAAAAGAGTGAGTAGTACTTTTTACCAATGCATGAATAAAATAAAAGATTGAGTAGGACTTTTTACCAATGTATGTATAAAGTAAAAGATTGAGTAGGATTTTTTACCAATGTATGTATAATGTAAAAGAGTGAGTAGTACTTTTTACCAATGCATGTATAAAATAAAAGATTGAGTAGGACTTTTTACCAATGTATGTATAAAGTAAAAGATTAAGTAGGACTTTTTATCAATGTATGTATAATGTAAAAGAGTGAGTAGTACTTTTTACCAATGCATGTATAATATAAAAGATTGAGTATGAATTTTTACCAATGTATGTATAATGTAAAAGAGTGAGTAGTACTTTTTACCAATGCATGTATAAAATAAAAGATTGAGTAGAACTTTTTACCAATGTATGTATAAAGTAAAAGAGTGAGTAGAACTTTTTATCATTGTATATAAAAAGTAAAATATTGAGTAGAACTTTTTATCATTGTATGTAAAAAGTAAAAGAGTGAGTAGTACTTTTCACCAATGTATGTATAAAGTAAAAGAGTGTCTATTACTTTTTTATCAATGTATGCATAAAGTAAAAGAGTGTCTAGTATTTTTTTATCAATGTATAAAGTTAAAGATTGAGTAGAACTTTTTATAAATGTATGTAAAAAGTAAAAGAGTGTGTAGTACTTTTTATCAATGTATGTATAAAGTAAAAGAGTGTCTATTACTTTTTTATCAATGTATGTATAAAGTAAAAGAGTGTCTATTACTTTTTTATCAATGTATGTATAAAGTAAAAGAGTGAGTAGAACTTTTTATCAATGTATGTAAAAAGTAAAAGTTTGAGTAGTACTTTTTACCAATGCATGTATAAAATAAAAGATTGAGTAGGACTTTTTACCAATATATGTAAGAAGTAAAAGATTGAGTAGGACTTTTTAACAATGTATGTATAATGTAAAAGAGTGAGTAGTACTTTTTACCAATGCATGTATAAAATAAAAGATTGAGTAGGACTTTTTACCAATGTATGTATAATGTAAAAGAGTGAGTAGTACTTTTTACCAATACATGTATAATATAAAAGATTGAGTAGGACTTTTTACCAATGTATGTATAAAGTAAAAGATTGAGTAGGACTTTTTACCAATGTATGTATAATGTAAAAGATTGATTAGGACTTTTTACCAATGTATGTATAAAGTAAAAGATTGAGTAGGACTTTTTAAAAATGTATGTTTAATGTAAAAGATTGAGTAGGACTTTTTACCAATGTATGTATAAAGTAAAAGATTGAGTAGGACTTTTTACCAATGTATGTATAAAGTAAAAGATTGAGTAGGACTTTTTATCAATGTATGTATAATGTAAAAGAGTGAGTAGTACTTTTTACCAATGCATGTATAAAATAAAATATTGAGTAGGACTTTTTACCAAAGTATGTATAAAGTAAAAGAGTGAGTAGTACTTTTTATCAATGTATGTATAAAGTAAAAGAGTGAGTAGTACTTTTTACCAATGCATGTATAAAGTAAAAGAGTGAGTAGTACTTTTTATCAATGTATGTATAAAGTAAAAGAGTAAGTAGTACTTTTTACCAATGTATGTATAAAGTAAAAGAGTGAGTAGTACTTTTTATCAATGTATGTATAAATTAAAAGAGTGAGTAGTACTCCTTTTCAATGTATTAAAGGAAAAGAGTGAGTAGTACTTTTTACCAATGCATGTATAAAATAAAAGATTGAGTAGTACTTTTTACCAATGTATGTATAAAGTAAAAGATTGAATAGTACTTTTTATCAATGTATGTATAAAGTAAAAGAGTGAGTAGTACTCCTTTTCAATGTATTAAAGGAAAAGAGTGAGTAGGACTTTTTACCAATGCATGTATAAAATAAAAGATTGAGTACGACTTTTTACCAATGTGTGTATAAAGTAAAAGATTGAATATGGCTTTTTACCAATGTATGCATAATGTAAAAGAGTGAGTAGTACTTTTTATCAATGTATGTATAAAGGAAAAGAGTGAGTAGGACTTTTTACCAATGTATGTATAATGTAAAAGATTGAGTAGGACTTTTTATCAATGTATGTATAATGTAAAAGAGTGAGTAGGACTTTTTACCAATGCATGTATAAAATAAAAGATTCAGTAGAACTTTTTATCAATGTATGTATAAAGTAAAAGATTGAGTAGGGCTTTTTACCAATGTATGTATAAAGTAAAAGATTGAGTAGGATTTTTTATCAATGTATGTATAAAATAAAAGATTGAGTAGGACTTTTTATCAATGCATGTATAAAATAAAAGATTGAGTAGAACTTTTTATCAATGTACGTATAAAGTAAAAGATTGAGTAGGGCTTTTTACCAATGTATGTATAAAGTAAAAGATTGAGTATGGCTTTTTATCAATGTATGTATAAAATAAAAGAGTGAGTAGTACTTTTTATCAATGTATGTATAAAATAAAAGATTGAGTAGGACTTTTTACCAATGTATGTATAAAGTAAAAGATTGAGTAGTACTTTTTACCAATGTATGTATAAAGTAAAAGAGTAAATAGTACTTTTTATCAATGTGTGTATAATGTAAAAGAGTGAGTAGTACTTTTTATCAATGTATGTATAAAATAAAAGATTGAGTAGATTTTTTTATCAATGTTTGTATAAAGTAAAAGATTGAGTAGGGCTTTTTACCAATGTATGTATAAAGTAAAAGATTGAGTAGGACTTTTTACCAATGTATGTATAATGTAAAAGAGTGAGTAGGACTTTTTATCAATGTATGTATAATGTAAAAGAGTGAGTAGTACTTTTACCAATGCATGTATAAAATAAAAGATTGAGTAGGACTTTTTACCAATGTATGTATAAAGTAAAAGATTGAGTAGGACTTTTTACCAATGTATGTATAAAATAAAAGATTGAGTAGGACTTTTTATCAATGTATGTATAAAGTAAAAGATTGAGTAGGGCTTTTTATCAATGCATGTATAAAATAAAAGAGTGAGTAGGACTTTTTATCAATGTATGTATAAAGTAAAAGATTGAGTAGGGCTTTTTATCAATGCATGTATAAAATAAAAGAGTGAGTAGTACTTTTTATCAATGTATGTATAAAATAAAAGAGTGAGTAGGACTTTTTACCAATGTATGTATAAAGTAAAAGATTGAGTAGGACTTTTTACCAATGTATGTATAAAGTAAAAGAGTGAGTAGTACTTTTTATCAATGTGTGTATAATGTAAAAGAGTTAGTAGTACTCCTTTTCAATGTATTAAAGGAAAAGAGTGAGTAGTACTTTTTATCAATGTATGTATAAAATAAAAGATTGAGTAGGACTTTTTACCAATGTATGTATAAAGTAAAAGATTGAGTAGGACTTTTAATCAATGTATGTATAATGTAAAAGAGTTAGTAGTACTTTTTACCAATGCATGTATAAAATAAAAGATTGAGTAGGACTTTTTACCAATGTATGTATAAAGTAAAAGATTGAGTAGAACATTTTATCAATGTATGTATAAAGTAAAAGATTGAGTAGGACTTTTTACCAATGTATGTATAAAGTAAAAGATTGAGTAGGACTTTTTATCAATGTATGTATAATTTAAAAGAGTTAGTAGTACTCCTTTTCAATGCATTAAAGGAAAAGAGTGAGTAGTACTTTTTACCAATGCATGTATAAAATAAAAGAGTGAGTAGGACTTTTTATCAATGTATGTATAATGTAAAAGAGTGAGTAGTACTTTTACCAATGCATGTATAAAATAAAAGATTGAGTAGGACTTTTTACCAATGTATGTATAAAGTAAAAGATTGAGTAGGACTTTTTACCAATGTATGTATAAAATAAAAGATTGAGTAGGACTTTTTATCAATGTATGTATAAAGTAAAAGATTGAGTAGGGCTTTTTATCAATGCATGTATAAAATAAAAGAGTGAGTAGGACTTTTTATCAATGTATGTATAAAGTAAAAGATTGAGTAGGGCTTTTTATCAATGCATGTATAAAATAAAAGAGTGAGTAGTACTTTTTATCAATGTATGTATAAAATAAAAGAGTGAGTAGGACTTTTTACCAATGTATGTATAAAGTAAAAGATTGAGTAGGACTTTTTACCAATGTATGTATAAAGTAAAAGAGTGAGTAGTACTTTTTATCAATGTGTGTATAATGTAAAAGAGTTAGTAGTACTCCTTTTCAATGTATTAAAGGAAAAGAGTGAGTAGTACTTTTTATCAATGTATGTATAAAATAAAAGATTGAGTAGGACTTTTTACCAATGTATGTATAAAGTAAAAGATTGAGTAGGACTTTTAATCAATGTATGTATAATGTAAAAGAGTTAGTAGTACTTTTTACCAATGCATGTATAAAATAAAAGATTGAGTAGGACTTTTTACCAATGTATGTATAAAGTAAAAGATTGAGTAGAACATTTTATCAATGTATGTATAAAGTAAAAGATTGAGTAGGACTTTTTACCAATGTATGTATAAAGTAAAAGATTGAGTAGGACTTTTTATCAATGTATGTATAATTTAAAAGAGTTAGTAGTACTCCTTTTCAATGCATTAAAGGAAAAGAGTGAGTAGTACTTTTTACCAATGCATGTATAAAATAAAAGATTGAGTAGGACTTTTTACCAATGTATGTATAATGTAAAAGATTGAGTAGAACTTTTTACCAATGTATGTATAAAGTAAAAGATTGAGTAGGACTTTTTATCAATGTATGTATAATGTAAAAGAGTGAGTAGTACTTTTTACCAATGCATGTATAAAATAAAAGATTGAGTAGGACTTTTTACCAATATATGTATAAAGTAAAAGATTGAGTAGGACTTTTTATCAATGTATGTATAATGTAAAAGAGTGAGTAGTACTCCTTTTCAATGTATTAAAGGAAAAGAGTAAGTAAAACTTTTCTTCAACAGAAGCAAAAGAGAAGAAATAAAAATATGGAATCCTTAATGGGTAAAAGCTGTTTAGAAAAGTGACAAGATTTCAAAGAACATAAAAGGTTCCTCGCATGTTGAAATTCTATTTCCTAACGTAAAAACAGTCAGCACAAATATTACTTCGTTTCTTAACATCCCCAGACTTAAATATTAATAACAATATTTTTCATATTAATAAACCTGTCCGAACCCAGTTGTCTGTTTTATTGCTTTATGAAATGAATGCCGATGATGCATTAATTTGTTGCGGTTATAATTTAAGTCGGGCAATGATTCGAAAGAAGTACAGCTTGAAGTATCCCACTGGGTGTGTTTGGCGGGAAATAATGGACTTGGGATTAAATCTGAAGAAGCTTGTTTCTTACTCTTCAATGGTTGTATGTATTGCACTGGGAATCTAACTTACGATTCTGGGGTTGCGATGTTAGAATGTAGATTCAATTACTCGTTATTCGTATATTCTTCTTTCAAAAATGCGCATTTGTGTTAGTAGAAATATCTGGATTTACTTTTCGAAATGACTGATGTGATTTTACCCGTTTCTTTCTCATTCGAAATAAAAATTCGGAATGGTTAACCATAATTTTACGACGAGCTTATGTGAATTTTACTGACTAACTTTTAAAAATTTTTATTATGTATTTTATTAAATATGTATGTATGTATGTATGTATGTATGTATGTATGTTAATTTGTATGAATATGTATGTATGTATATATGTTAATTTGTATGAATATGTATGTATGTATATATGTTAATTTGTATGAATATGTATGTATGTATGTTAATTTGTATGAATATGTATGTATGTATGAATATGTATGTATGTATGTTAATTTGTATGAATATGTATGTATGTATGAATATGTATGTATATGTATGTATGTATGTATGTATGAATATGTATGAATATGTATGTATGTATGTATATATGTTAATTTGTATGAATATGTATGTATGTATGTATGTATGTATGTATGTATGTATGTATGTATGTATGTATGTATGTATATATGTTAATTTGTATGAATATGTATGTATGTATGTATGTTAATTTGTATGAATATGTATGTATATGTATGTATGTATGTATGTATGTATGTATGAATATGTATGAATAGGTATGTATATATGTTAATTTGTATGAATATGTATGTATGTTAATTTGTATGAATATGTATGTATGTATGTTAATTTGTATGAATATGTATGTATATATGAATATGTATGTATATATGAATATGTATGTATATGTGTGTATATGTATGTATGTATGAATATGTATGTATATATGTTAATTTGTATGAATATGTATGTATGTATGTTAATTTGTATGAATATGTATGTATGTATGTATGTATGTTAATTTGTATGAATATGTATGTATGTATGTTAATTTGTATGAATATGTATGTATGTATGTATGTATGTATGTATGTATGTATGAATAAGTTTGTATATATGTTAATTTGTATGAATATGTATGTATGTATGTTAAATTCTATGAATATGTATGTATGTATGTATGTATGTATGTATGTATGTATGTATGTATGTATGTATGTTGTTTAGAAGACTATGAAACCTACGAAATGCCATATTAGAAAAACAAATATCACGTTAGTCTTAATTTAATGTAATATATTAAACTCTTTGGCCGGAATCACAAAACTTGATACAATTGTCTATCTAATTGAATATTCGAACAGGATACCTGAAAAGAGTTCGCTATTCAAGTTTCACAAAATATGTATATTGTACAGAAATTCTGTCTTTTGCAATACAATAAAGAGTTCGACAAGTTTTTTTTATTTATTATGATTATAACAGAGAACAGGTGCTGTTTGTCAATCACATTTGCATCTAATATAATATTCGAACAAGACTTCTGAAAGTAATTCGCTCTTCAACTGTCACAAACACAGAAAAATAAAGCAGTGAAATATATATATTATACAGAAGTTCTGTCTTCTGTAATACTGTTAAAGTGTTCGACAAGCTTTTTATTTATGATGATTATGACGGAGTACAGGTCCTGTTTGTCAATCTCCAAAATAGCTCCCGCCAAGTTGTCTAGCGTTGTCTGTTGCCGTGAAAACAAGACTACTCCCATTTTCCACTGGAGATTCCAGGATAAAGACATCGACACATGGGTTTAGCGTCCTGATGACTTATTGGCGATATTCCACAGAAAATAAAGATAAATTTATTCAAGTAAATGATTTCTCGACACTAAGATGAATGCCGCATTGCAAATTTTTAGGCCGATAATTTCCGGCATGCAACACCTCAATTTTAAATCTACGAGTCTTGCTTCTACAGCTATCGCCATCTTCAAGACTTTCTGGACTTGTAGACAGACAGTAGCTATGCAACGATACTGCGTGAAATTACCCAATTCTTGTGTCAGACACAAAGATGTATAATTGTAAATGCATATTTATCAAATTTTACTCTGCTTACTGCATGAATCTGTACGAACGCTCTTGAATTGTGTTAATCCACATTTAACTATTGGTATAAATAATTAGATATATTAGGAGCAAATCTGTAACTTTCTTTTTTTAAATTTAATGTTTAATATTCTATTACTTCGAACAATGAAGGTTTTTCTTTTATCCGCGTAACGCGTACAATCTGTGATGATTTAAATTAGTAAATTATTGAAATGTTTATACTGCAGAATCTTTGACTCATTACAAGCTATATAATAGTATTTTTCAATCCCGCATTTTTCAATCCCAGAATTTTAAGTTTTGAGATTAAGGTTATCCAGATTTGATACGATTAGTATTCAGAATCAAGATGAGTCGCCAGAACCACTTAAAGAATGGCGTGATTCCTTTAGCCCAGCGTTCGCCACTAACTCCTAGAGGCGGGCCGTATTACTTATGTTGGAGCTTTTCGCGGGCTGGATACACCAAAATGTGTATCTTTAATTATTATCGATCTAATAATATATAGCATTTCTGAAAACTGGAAAAAAATATTAATTTTTTTATCGTAATAAAATTACAATTGATATTGATTATTTTTTTTCTCAATTAATATTATTAATAATAATAATAAAAATAGTTTTCGTTATTAGTAAATAAAAGTCTAAAAAAGAAGCGAAAATTTTGTTTCAACGTGATGTGACGATTTCTCGAAATAACGACGACGAATTACAAAAGTAGCGCTTCTATTAATTTTTTAAAAGAAGTTGTTTAAATTTAATATTATTGAGACTCTTATATTTTTTCCATCGATATAGATAAACAACTGGATAGACTGCTTAACGCTGGGAAAATGAAGCCGTTGCCAGATGCAATTGGTGGGATAAAAAATACGGATTGCCGAGGATTGAAAATAAAATTTTGGATTGTACACAGCAGAAATGTCAATAGTAGACCTTAACTAGTAAAAATGTGCAAAAAAAAATATAGACTAACACTTTACAAGGTTTTTCGCATTTCCATCCAACTATAAAAGTGAACTGTGATTGGTTAATCTTCCCACCAGCTTCGCAATCCCCGGCGCGTTTTTCTCTTTGCTTTGACAATGGAGCAGTCTATCCAGTTGTTTATCTATATCGATGATTTTTTCATGCCAATTACAATCTTGTTCTTCTCTGGTTTCGTTCCCCGGGTAACACTTCGGCTGTTGCCACTCGCTTAGATAAATCTTAATCATCCGGCTGTTGCCACTCGCTTAGATAAATCTTAATCATCCGGCTGTTGCCACTCGCTTAGATAAATCTTTACAGTGACAATACGATTTGACGTAACATTTATTAAAAGTATTTAAATTGTACTTCTTGATTACTCCGTTTTAGTTGGTATTAATTGTGAGACGATGGGGGTCGGAATCGTTCAGTTTACTTTATGATCGAGTCGATGTCTTTTGGAATATTTGTTGCAGTCAATTTTAATAAATTAACTGCAACAAATTCTTGATGAAAACCCCCTTGCATAGTTTCTTCGAGTATATACTGGAGAACTGTGTTCTACATAGTTAATAAATATTATTTAGGAGGAATTACATATATGTAAAATGAAAGCCCATGCCGTGAAGTTTTTTTTTTTTAATCTTCTGTGAAGTCGGCGGGCCGCAGAAATATCTGTCGTCGGCCAAATCCGGCCTGCGGGCCGTTTAGTGGCTGACGCTGCCTTAACCAATATTCCCAAGAGTGGTAAATCATTTTATAAGTGCATTCAAAGTGTAGTATATGCCTAAAACGTTCCCACTTTAAATTATTTTCTTCATTTTTATACATAACCCCCTTCAGTTCATCTGCACTCAATAAATCGTAAATAAACATCCTCAATAACAACTACATCCTTTTCCATTCACCAAAAAATCAAACCTCCACAAAAAGCAACGCATGATACATCCTCAAAATCCCCAAACCAAACCTTTCAATATGCCCCCATCCCTTCCCCCCCCCCCCTACCCCCATCCCATTTCATTTAGTTAATGCCTCTAATACAATTGACTGCATTAAAAAGATCGCTAACAGGGGGGAATATAGAGGGGGAAATAAATTGTAGGGAGAGTCGCCACATATACTCCCCCTCCCCCCCCCCCCCTTCAAGCCACCACTATTCACGCTACACGCACACGAACCAGACTCACGAACAAAAGACATCGACTCCCATAGTCACGTGATTGATATTGGTGGGGTCCTACTCTCATCAAGTTATTGCCTTTATCGGGTACACATGGAGGGGGGAGGTCACGTGCCCCGTTTCCCCTATTTTTCCCTTTCTAATTTCCCCATTCTCACTGCGACGCACGCTATGTTCTTTTCTTATTTTACTGTTGCGATGTGCTCGGAACCATTAGGATGATGTGTTCCAATTGGTGATCGTTTTTTTTTGGATGTTTATTGGGGAAATGCTTTGTTTGGTTTTGAAATTATGGGATTAGTTATTTTTTTTTTTTTTTTTTTTGGTTTTGTTTATTTGGTGGTGAAGAGAAAGTGTTTTCTTTTAATAGTATTGTTATTTATATTTAGAGTGTTGGTTGTGTATTTTTTAAATGGAGCAATGGGTTGGTCGTTTTCAGATTACCTGGCGCCGTCAGCTACACGAGGGCTATAATGCACCGAAACATTCGTCATTTGATAAGCCAACATACATTTACAAACACCCATGCCTAACACGGGACTCGGAACCAGCAACCTCGCTGTCTAGAAGCTAGCACGCTAACCACTCTACGGTTTGGTCGGCAAATGAGCAATGGGACAAACTTTAAAGAGAGAAAAGTATAATTTAACTGAGTGTCTACTAAAGCCCTTTACCTACACATTTAAAAAATTTATGTTGACAACTTTGTGGTCTAAATACGAGGCAGTATTCCCTTGAAGAACTTTCTAGAAAGCATTTGTCTCCAAACACAGATCTTGACTGAATGATGTTCCGGTTCAAAATAGCCTTCGTACAATTCTTGCGCAATAAAATTCCCAATAAGACTACAACTCTAAAATGTCCTGTTTCATCAACATTTCAAATCAAGTTTTAAACATCTTCCGTTTAAGGTTTCACCAGTAGGCTCGTGCGCATCATGCACCTTTAAAATTGTTCAGAAGAATTAATTTTTCGAAGTTCATCGAAGTTAAATATTGTCGCAATTCATAACTCATACTTATTAGATATTATCGCCCAGTGGTTGAGCATTAGACAGGTGATCGAAAGGTCAGTGCCTCGAATATCACCGGGATCCACTTTTAATAATTCTTAATTTCCACTTATTACTTGTTCTAGCAGAACTTTCTATGAACTTCCGGCACGAATTGTTTCCGGTTCCGGATGAATGTTTTAGAACTTTCTATACACTTCCGGCACGACTTGTTTTCGGTTCCGGATGAATGTTCTAGAACTTTCTATACACTTCCGGCACGACTTGTTTTCGGTTCCGGATGAATGTTCTAGAACTTTCTATACACTTCCGGTACGACTTGTTTTTGGTTCCGGATGAATGTTCTAGAACTTTTTATACACTTCCGGCACGAATTGTTTCCGGTTCCGGGTGAATGTTCTAGAGCTTTCTGTACACTTCCGGCACGACTTGTTTTTGGTTCCGGATGAATGTTCTAGAGCTTTCTATACACTTCCGGCACGACTTGTTTCCGGTTCCGGATGAATGTTCTAGAGCTTTCTATACACTTTCTGCACGACTTGTTTTCGGTTCCGGATGAATGTTCTAGAACTCTTTATACACTTCCGGCACGAATTGTTTCCGGTTCCGGGTGAATGTTCTAGAGCTTTCTGTACACTTCCGGCACGACTTGTTTTTGGTTCCGGATGAATGTTCTAGAGCTTTCTACACACTTCCGGCACGACTTGTTTCCGGTTCCGGATGAATGTTCTAGAGCTTTCTATACACTTTCTGCACGACTTGTTTTCGGTTCCGGATGAATGTTCTAGAACTTTCTATACACTTCCGGCACGACTTGTTTTCGGTTCCGGATGAATGTTCTAGAACTTTTTATACACTTCCGGCACGAATTGTTTCCGGTTCCGGGTGAATGTTCTAGAGCTTTCTGTACACTTCCGGCACGACTCGTTTTTGGTTCCGGATGAATGTTCTAGAGCTTTCTATACACTTCCGGCACGACTTGTTTCCAGTTCCGGATGAATGTTCTAGAACTTTTATGATGGTGAGATTACACCATCACAATTTTAATAAGTATTGGGGGGGTGGGGTGGAGAATACCTACCCTATATGTAAGGACAATTTTTGTGAGAGGGGACTAAACTTGCTGGCGTGGTTTGACCCAAGAGTTGGCAGAACCAGGTCAAGAAGCCAGGAATGAATTTACAGCCTGGTCTAGATTGGGCAGAGGCGAAGATGAGGTGAATCTCTTGGGGGAGGACCTTCAAGTCCAATTGAAGGTAAGGGGAAAGAGGGATCATCCCAGGTCAACGTAAAAGTGTTTGCAAGCAATCAGGAGTCACTTCTTTTTTACGCACTATCAATTTTCATTAGGATGCTGTGATTAGAGAGACGGACTTGGCATGGAAGTGAGCGTTAGCATACGGAAAAGTCCACTAGCGATTCCAAGCCTATCTATCCCCAGACTATCCCCTAAGCAGCCCTCAACCGACAGCATCCAGCAGATCTCGAATTACCGGACCCAGAGCCGTTAACCAGACGAACCTAGAAGCCCTTGATCAAGCGAACCCAGGAGTCCTGAATGATAGAGCCCAGACAGCAAAGCAGAACATACAACCCAGCCTCGATCCCACCAGCCTACCTGACCAGAAGGGTGGATCGAAAAAAAATAATTTGTTATTTTTGAAACTCACGAGGTGAGAAAAGTTGTTACATATCTTGATAAGAAAAACTTAAAAAAAAAAAATAGAAGAAAAAAATAATAATATCTTCCGATCGTGCATTCACCTCAAAGTTTGGAGAAAATACAAAAAATCACTACTTTTCCTAACATTTTTTAAAATTTCTAAACTTTATATATTTGAAAGGCAATAGTTTTTGCAATGTGTAATGAAAGGATGGTATAACACAGGAAAACACTATTCTATGAATTTTTAAAACATATATTAATAATTAAAAATATTCAAAAATAAAAAATTTTGTTAAAAAATTGATTTTTCTATAAAATGGATACTAAAGTTATTTCTTACTTATTTTTGTTAAAATTGTTTTATTTACTTCAAGCATTCACTTCAAAATTTCGAATAAATACAAAAAATACATTTTTTCCATCAATTTGTAGAATACACCAATCACAAATTATCGAGGCACAATTGTTTGCATTGTGTGGAATGGAGTAGATATAACTTTGGAAAAAAATCAAATTAGTAATTATTCAATAATAATCGTCCGCAAATATCCTTTGAAACATTGATAAAAACTGTGTTTTGTCGAGTTTCAATCTGGGTATCCATTCTCGTGGAGCCTTCTCTTCCTTTGAAGCTTATAAACTTACTTACTTATTCAATGGATCATAGCGCACATGGCTGTGATTGGGACTGCCATTAATACTGTCTGGAAAAAAAATCAGACAGATCAAATTGCATGTTGGGAGACCACGACAGTGGGACATTTGCCTCCTATATTTCGTGAATTACCATGCAGATGCCTATATAAACACGTAGATAGTACTACAACAGGACCAACATCTTTCAGTGGAAACATAGATCAAGAGTTGAAGAACTGTGAAAAATTTTCCCTGGCTGATTTTTTACGTGTCGAATGTTTAATTCCTCAAGTTGAGATGAAAGTACTGAGCACAGATCAGTTATATCTTCTTGATATTTTTGCATTAAAAAAAGTTCATTTTCTGAAGGACCTAAGATCATATAAGAGGCAATTCGATTGTAAGATAAACGTTGCTTGGAAATTCTCCTAAATAAATACCAACGTGTTTTAGAAAAATAAATACCAACGAATTATAAATTACTCATGCATCGGGGGTTTAAAATAATTGTTTTCAATAGTTAAAATGAATATTCTAATTTGTTTTCGAGTAGAAAAAAGAGCCAAATGTTCCATGCGCCATCCAGATAATTGCCTTATAAGCTTCATTTTTCAAGTCCCAGTGTAATTTACTCCAAATTTTCGAATAAGTAACATCATAAATACCGGACGATGTAAGACTTCACTACGCTACCCACAGAATTAACTTAATGTCCTCTGGCCTACTATATCTTCTAGATAGCCACACTTGCTACATACCAACCCTGTTTGAATCAATCCCATTCTTACTATACGCTGGAGCGTGCATTGCGGGGGATTATTTCTATAACTCGTTGGTATTTATTGATGAGTTTTGTATTTCTTTTGTGCAGTTGGGGGGATTACACGATTATGTACAATATTGCATTATATTTCTGAGAGATATAATGAAGCGATTTGGGAAGCACAACTCGTCACCGAATAGCTTCTGTAGCTGTAAAGTGGGGCTGTGGGGGGATTGCATACTGTGCATTTATCATAGAGTACAGAAAAAGAATAATAATAATAAAAAAAATGGACGATTCCCGCATTTTTTGAATTTTTTTTATTCAATTCTAAATGTTTCAAAAAGGCAATAAACATAAAAATTTCTGCTCAATGCGCTTTTTCTTTTTTTTAAAATTTACGATCAAAATTACCTTGTTAGAGGTTGGCGAGAAAACCACTCATTTCGTTGGCATTGAACGTGACGTAAAGAGATCTCAAACATTTTGACTTGAAATGCAGCAGCGGAAACTAGATTTGCAAGTTTCTCGCAAATCACTCCAACCTGTACGGATGTGGCAATGGTCCACCAACGCCAACTTTTTTAACGATAACTATTTGGCAGAAACCTCCCGATAACCATAGAAATGCAGGGATCGCTTTACGTCACGAATTTTGTTGACTTTTTTTATCGGACTGATTTTGGCTGGGTTTTGGGGCATTTTCTTTTCTTAATATTTAAGTAACTACTTTTTTTAAAAGAACTTTTTTTTTTTAAATATTTGGAATCAGAAAGAAACTCTTTATAAATATGTACCAATTTCACTCGTTTTCAAAAAATACGGGAATTGTCCATTGTTTAAAGTTGATAACTGTATCTTTAAAAGAGTGATGTATTCATTTCTTGTGGTTTTATAGTTCGACATTATAAAGTTGAATCATTGCCGGTCCAATACGACTCATTCTCTACATAGGGTACCTTCATAGTGTAAGGTACCCTCTCAAATGGTACTAAAAGATCGTTAACTTAGACTTCAATCTCATAAAATATCATAATATCCTCTATATAGAGTCCTCTCTCATATGGTACCAAAATATCTTTGACATAGACTCGCCACTCATGGAGAATTATAATACCATCTACATAGAATACCCTCTCATATGGTACCAAAATATCTTTGACATAGACTCGCCACTCATAGAGAACTATAATACCATCTACATAGAATACCCTCTCATATGGTACCAAAATATCTTTGACATAGACTCGCCACTCATAGAGAACTATAATACCATCTACATAGAATACCCTCTCATATGGTACCAAAATATCTTTGACATAGACTCGCCACTCATAGAGAACTATAATACCATCTACATAGAATACCCTCTCATATGGTACCAAAATATCTTTGACATAGACTCGCCACTCATAGAGAATTATAATACCATCTACATAGAATACCCTCTCATATGGTATCAAAATATCTTTGACATAGACTCGCCACTCATAGAGAACTATAATACCATCTACATAGAATACCCTCTCATATGGTACCAAAATATCTTTGACATAGACTCGCCACTCATAGAGAATTATAATACCATCTACATAGAATACCCTCTCATATGGTACCAAAATATCTTTGACATAGACTCGCCACTCATAGAGAACTATAATACCATCTACATAGAATACCCTCTCATATGGTACCAAAATATCTTTGACATAGACTCGCCACTCATAGAGAACTATAATACCATCTACATAGAATACCCTCTCATATGGTACCAAAATATCTTTGACATAGACTCGCCACTCATAGAGAACTATAATACCATCTACATAGAATACCCTCTCATATGGTACCAAAATATCTTTGACATAGACTCGCCACTCATAAAGAATTATAATACCATCTACATAGAATACCCTCTCATATGGTATCAAAATATTTTTAACATAGACCCTTCTCTCATCGCATACCAAAATAAAAGAAATAACTTTGATTTTCAAACATATAACAAAATGTGCAATGGGCAATTTCCACATTTTTTTAAAACGAGTGAAATTAGTACATATTTATGAAGAATTTCTTTCCGATTCCAAACATTCAAACAAAAGCTCTTTAAAAAAAATTTGTTATTTAAATATTAAGAAAAGAAAATGCACAAAAACTCCGTACGATTGCAGTTCGATCAGAACTCTGCTTTATACCTGCGACGTCAAAACTTCCTTCCGTTTCTATGGTTATCGTGAGGTTTCTGCCAAATAGTTGGTGTGTAAGTTTTTTTTAGACAATTGCCATATCCCGTGTACTGGTTGGCGCGGTAAACTTGCAAAACTGGTTTCTGTTGCTGCGTTTCAAGCCGAGATTCAAGCCAAGTTCGGAACAAGTGACCATCACATTAGTTTCGAGTCGAATGAGTCGTTTTTCCTGCCTAAATAAACCAGTGAACTTACGTTGCAATTTAAAAAAAAAAAAAAAAGTTGAAGGTGGAAGGGGGAAAAAAAAGCTTAATGAGATTCCAAACGGGGGACATTCGAAAATCCTACTTCCCACATAGTCACAACTCTGAAAATCGGCACAAATATCAACAATGGTAAAAATAGAAAAAGTAAACTATTCCGATCTCGATTAACCCACTTTAAGGGGTCGAAAAGTGGTTAAACGTTCCAAACGGGGGACATTCGAAAATCCTACTTCCCACATAGTCACAACTCTGAAAATCGGCACAAATATCAACAATGGTAAAAATAGAAAAAGTAAACTATTCCGATCTCGATTAACCCACTTTAAGGGGTCGAAAAGTGGTTAAACGTTCCAAACGGGGGACATTCGAAAATCCTACTTCCCACATAGTCACAACTCTGAAAATCGGCACAAATATCAACAATGGTAAAAATAGAAAAAGTAAGCTATTCCGATCTCGATTAACCCACTTTAAGAGGTCAAAAAGGGGTTAAACGTTCCAAACGAGCGATATATTCGAATGTCCTACTTCTCATATTTTCACAATTCTGAAAACTGGTGTGAATATCAATAAAGACAAACGCAGAAAAAGTAAACTATTCCGATCTCGGGTGGATCATGGGGTGGAAAAGGGGTTAAACGCTCCAAACGAGGAATATTCGAATGTACCACTTCTCATATGGTCACAACTCGGAAATTTGGTACAAAAGTCAAAAAAGATTAAACATATAAAAAGTAAGCTATTCTGTTCTCGATTAACCAACTTTAAGGGGTCGAAAAGGGGTTAAATGTTCCAAACGAGGGATATCCGAATGTTCCTCTTCCAGTGTAGTCATTTTTCTGATATTTTTTTGCAAATGTTAAAAAAATAAGTCATTCCAATATCGATTAACGAATTTTTAAGGGATGAAAAGACGACGCAACATTGAAACTATACGAGGATTAACTTAATGTCTAATTAACTTAATTCCAATACAGCTACTACTTTGAAATTTAGAACTAAGAGCAAACATAAACACAATAAACTATTCCAGTTTACTATTCACAATTATAAATTTCGTTTAAAATGTCAACAAAGGAAAGTTCCTATTTTGATAAATCAATTTGTCGGGATCGAAATGGGAGCAAACGTCTGAAGTGTAGAATACATGAATGTCTTTTGATCGCTAAAATGCTAATGGTAAAATTTCGTAGCGCAGCACGGGTATTCAGCTAGTCTATATATATAATTCTCTTGCGTGCCGCTCAAATTCGGCTGTATTTCTGTGAGCAGAATGGCAATGACTTTAAACATCCAATCACAAATCTTCAAACTGTACTTTATGCGGGAATTTCCAAATTCAGTAATCCAGCAAATCATAAAATATCTTTTGAAATTTGACCAACACATCTGGCAACAGCCAGCAACTTGAATTCGCTATAATTTTTTTTTTATTATTATACTGACACGAATTAGTGCCTATTTAAAACGTATTGATTTAATATTTAAGATGATGCAAGATTTAAAAAACTGAGCATGTAATTTTCCTTAAGAATATTAAGGTTTCTATGCTGAAGATTCTCAGTAGATTGAATAAGAACTTCAGCATTCCAGATAAACTGGAATTGAACTTTGTATAATATTATATTCCTTCAGGTTATGATTTACGGTATGTTGCCTCTTGGTGTCTTTTGAAAAAAAAATAATCGCCAAATTGAAAATTAAGTCAAATAGCTGTGTCGACCAATCCAAAATGGCGTCAAAACGCCATATTACCAAATATAAACGGTCACTGGCGTTGCCGGTGAACCAAGTCGCTGAGTTGCATTCCACGCCAAATCGTCAACTTTCAAAAAGTCGCCAAGATGCACCGTGCACTAAATCTGAACCTATATTCATTTCTAATCAGTGCAAATTCAGCTATTACGAATTGAAAATCATGAAAATAAAGAATACTGTCCCTGCTTAACGCGTGTTGACATAAGCAGTATGATAATGACGGGGCAAGTATTGTAACAAAACGTTTTCAGTTTCGTAGCACAATATCACTTTGTAAGTATTTTCTTGATTATGCATCTGAAATAGCTTTTTGCTAGGGTATAATTTAATTGCCTCATTTTGAGGCGAGCAAAACGAGACTGGTTCGCGAAGAGTACCTAGGGGGTTGCATAGCAATCCAGAGGGTTGTCGAGCGTTAGCGAGCAGGGAGCGGAGCCTCCTAGTAATATATGTAAGGGAAATTTTCGATTAAGATTTACTGTACGGTCCTGTTTGGCGACTTTTTGGAAGTTGGCCATTCGGCGCCGAATATGGCAGCTCGTTGCCAATGTTTTCCGATAACCCTAGAGACCGTTTGAATTTGAATACACGGCGCGTTTTGACGCCATTTTGGATTTGGCGACACAGCCTTTTGACGTCATTTTCAATTTGGCGATTTTTTTTTTTAAAGTCGCCAGGGGGAACCGTACGGTAAATCTTAACCCAATTCTCTGCTGCACTCACCGGACATTTTGGTTATTTTTTTTACTAGTAAACAAATTTGAATTCTAAAATTATAATAAATATATAAGTTTAAGTTTTTGTTTTATACCAGTTGATGGGTTGGTTGGTTGTATTCAGATTATCTGGCGCCGTCAGCAACACGAGGGCTATAATGCGCCGAAACTTTCGTCACCAGTTGATGGGAAAACTATGTTGAAAAATAATTATTTTAACTAAATCAAATTTGCATTTATAAGCTCCCGACGCACAGAACGACATGTCCGTGTCCCGTGTTGCGAGGGTTTAAAATTATTGTTTTCAATTGTTACGGTGGTTCAGTAGGCTTAAAATTTCAAAAATATCGATCTAGTCATTCTTGCTCGTTATTTTTGCATATCTTTAAATTTCAAACTATTCTGCTTCTTTTAAGAAATAGTTTTGGCCATGACTCCTTATAGTTCCGGGGAAAAGTTAGTTTAAAAAAATGTAAACACACGTTTGGCATGCCACAATTTTGCACAAAAATACTTTTATCTCAGAATGTTACTTTTCAGACTTGCATGTACCTTTTTAAAAAAACGACTACTGGCTTCTTTGTGAAGTTTTTATCTTATATTTCCCTTGTATCAAATATTAATCTGAGGTTAACGTTTTAGAAAAATGTTGATTATTCATTTGTAAAAAAAATAATTTTGTCTTAAAAGAATACGATTTTCAGATATTTTAAGTGTTTTATCATTTGAGATAAAAATAAATAAAATAAATAAATAAATAAATAAATAAATAAATAAATAAATAAATAAATAAATAAATAAATAAATAAATAAATAAATAAATAAATAAATAAATAAATAAATAAATAAATAAATAAATAATTGATTGATTGATTGATTAATTAATTAATAAAAACACAAATACTCTCTTAACGTTAACCTCAGATTAAAAAAGAAGATTCATATAATATTCAGAAAAAATTTCAAATGTATCCGTGCTTTAGTTATTTAGTAAAGGTACGTAGCAAATTAGCCTTTTAACAGTGGAACAGGGCCTACCTAATCCCCTTAAAATAAATATTCTAATTTGTTTAAGAAAAGAAAAAAAAAAGCCAAATATTCCATGCGCCAGCCAGAGAATTGCCCTACAAACTTCATTTTTCAAGTACCAGTGCAATTTACTCCGAATTCTGATATAAGTAACACCATAACTACCAGACGATATAAGACTTCACAACACTACCGACAGAGTTAACTCAATGTCCTCTAGCCCACCATATCTTCTAGCTTCCCACACTTGCTACGTACCAACCCTGTCTGAATGAAGCCCATTCTTGTTATAAACGTTGGAGCGTGCATCCAGCCACCAGAGCGTAGCAGATCCACAGTCCCTTTAATTTCATAGACCCGTAATTTTGTACCAGAATGGGACGGGGGGGGGATGGGGGGAAGTGGAAGTCTTGTGGCTTAGCGCCCTGTTTCCGCAGTCACGGTTGAGGGGAGACCCCCCCCCTCTCCCTAATATTCCGAATGCGGACGATTTAGAAGAGGGGAGGGGGAGGGGCATAAGGAATCGATAAAACTTATAATGGGCTTATACTCCGACTCGATTTTTCGCTGTCCCTTTTCAGAGATATGATTCTTGCGGTTTTTGCATCAGGGATGAACAGGAGGGATGGTGAAATGGGAGGGTTCAGTGATGCGGAAATGTCATCCTGAGAGTGGCTTTTCGGTTTCTGCAGATTTTCGTGAATCGGGGACCTCGGTCTCCTGAAAAGAACGATGATTCATTCTTTCTCAAGAAAACAATGTAGTGAAAAGAAATTTATATTTTGACAGCCAAGACAGATTTAAAATTTTAGTGGCCTACTGAGTTTGTAGTGATCAAGAAATGAGAAAGAAATGCATAAAGTTAGGTAAAAGTACTGTACTAAAGTTTTCTTCATATTTACAATTTGTTTCCACGATTTTTTTTTTAGTAGAGATAGGGAAGGATTTGGTGCGTGTGTGTAACGCACTGTTCGTAGATGTTTCATCCAAACTTCCTATTAAATTTACTACTAAGCAAACCTGATGGTTGTGTGGTTAGCTCTCTCGCATGCCAAAGGCGCTGGATTCGAATCCTAGGTTTGGCATAGATGTTCGTTGTGGTTCGGAATTCCACGTTAAGTTGTAGGTCTTTGTCTGGTTAGCCGTCATTGTGCATAGAAATAGATCGTTAGCGTAGATACCAATTAACCAACCAACCAACCAACCAACCAACCAACCTAGTAAAATGACCTTAGTGTTTATAAAGTCAGGACAATTATGAATGTGCATACTTCTTATGGCACTAATTCCTGGTCATTCTCTGAAAAGTGCTTCTTGAATCTAGCTTCAACTTCCAGGTAACTGGTCATTTTGGAAGGCATTTAGTCACATAGAGTTTTGTATTAGCTTTCCGGAAATGGCATCGGAATCTTGGAGGCGGTCTTTAAAGCAACAAGAATCGTCAATTTATAATGAGTGTGATGCAAAGGAGAAATTGCCGACCAAAAAGATTACAATACAGCAAAAGTACAATCCCCCGAAAAATGAGCTAGTCTGGTTACCATGGCAACAATTAAAGCTAGACTATGTGATGGGAGACATTCTAGTTAAGATATTACCTATTATTAGTTTCTGTTGATTTTTCTTATAGTTACAAAATCTGTGCCTGGATTATATTCATCATTTAGTGTTTGAATTTTACATGGGAATTTTGAAGCACTCGCAAAATCTTGCATAAAACAAAACTTTGTCTCCATAAGTCTATTCTACATAATTTTATCATTTATTATCCCCACAGGAAATTTACATTAAACTTTTTATTAACAAACGATTAAACATAAAATCCATTTTGGATTCATATATAGATAAAATTATAATATTGAAAAATATAATTTTGGCTAAAAATACCTTCTTTAGCAAATAATTTGGTGACCGGAATAACATCACCAACGCGTTTTGAACAAAAACGGCGAGAAAAGGAAAATGATTTTAAAAATTCAAGTTTGTTCGATTAACAACTGTTGTTAAAAACAAAATGTTTGAAATTCTTTGTTTTTAAATTTATTGAAAACTATCCCTAAAAACTTAATATATATGTTATTCTTTAGTTTGTTCATTCATTGAACAGGAAAAATAACCTATATAAAACATAAAGAAAATATCAGGTTTCGTTTTTAATAATTGTCGAAATAGTGGGGGAAAAAAAAAAAAAAAAAAAAAAAATCGAAAATAATTAAATAGTAAAAAAAAATATGTTAAAACGATTCAATACTATTAATGAAAACAACAACAAATCAACCCTATCAAATGAGATAAAAAAAAATCTTTGCTTTGTGAATTGATAACATTAAAATAAATGTTTATTTTCCGTTTTTAGGTACGTTACCAGGATGTTATATATAAGATGTGGAATGAAAAAGTCATTAATATTTCACTATCCATTGTTACGTGTATTTGTATTTAAACATAAATTATGTAATGAAAGAGAAATACGATTAGGCAATCTGCTTTTTTCCATTTTTAAGTTGCGTATTGGATTCGTGCAAGCTCTTTTTATGATTTCACCACTAAGTTCTTTTTTACCATAATTGTAATGACCTGTTTGTGAATTGTAACAACATGTTTTCTAGTATTGCTCTGATGCCATCTTTTTAAAAAGGGGAATTTTCAAGGTTACCTCAAAACTATTTCGAGTTTTGTGCACCGCAATGTATTGTGATTTAGCGATATTCTCAAAATTAAGATTTCATTTTTTATTTTTTTTTCAATTTTCATTAACTGAAATGTGCTTTAACTCTACGAAAAAAACAAAGTTTGTCAAAAACAAACTTCCTACATAGCTGTTGAACCCATTAAACTTCCAACATAGCTGTAGAACCCATTAAACTTCTTACATAGCTATTGAACCGATTAAGCTTCCTACATAGCTGTTGAACCCATTAAACTTCCTACATAGCTGTTGAACCAATTAAACTTCCTACATAGCTGTTGAACCCATTAAGCTTCCTACATAGCTGTAGAATCCATTAAACTTCCTACATAGCTGTTGAACCCATTAAACTTCCAACATAGCTGTTGAACCAATTAAACTTCCTACATAGCTGTTGAACCAATTAAACTTCCTACATAGCTGTTGAACCCATTAAGCTTCCTACATAGCTGTAGAACCCATTAAACTTCCTACATAGCTGTTGAACCCATTAAACTTCCTACATAGCTGTTGAACCAATTAAACTTCCTACATAGCTGTTGAACCCATTAAGCTTCCTACATAGCTGTAGAACCCATTAAACTTCCTACATAGCTGTTGAACCCATTAAACTTCCAACATAGCTGTTGAACCCATTAAACTTCCTACATAGCTGTAGTACCAATTAAACTTCCTACATAGCTGTAGAGCCCATTTTTCCTTTATAACGTTATTATAAAACCGAAAGAAAAAAAACACAGAGGCAAATGAAATTTTCAAGTCCGTTCAAAACTATTTTCGAGTGAAGTTAATACATTTTTTAAATTGGAATTATATTGAATAATATTAGAATTTCTTTTGTTTCATTTTCATTAATTCAAATGACCTTATGGTCTGTCTTAAGGATGTCAAAAAATACACAACTTTTACGGTGCTGTAGAACCCACTTTTCCCTTATAACGTAATTATGAAACAGAAAAAAACACACAGAGGCAAATGAAATTTTCAAGTCCGTTCAAAACTATTTTCGAGTGAAGTTAATACATTTTTTAAATTGGAATTATATTGAATAATATTAGAATTTCTTTTGTTTCATTTTCATTAATTCAAATGAGCTTATGGTCTGTCTTAAGGATGTCAAAAAATACACAACTTTTACGGTGCTGTAGAACCCACTTTTCCCTTATAACATAATTATGAAACAGAAAACACAGAGGCAAATGAAATTTTCAAGTCCGTTCAAAACTATTTTCGAGTGAAGTTAATACATTTTTTAAATTGGAATTATATTGAATAATATTAGAATTTCTTTTGTTTCATTTTCATTAATTGAGATGACCTTATGGTCTGTCTTAAGGATGTCAAAAAATACACAACTTTTACGGTGCTGTAGAACCCACTTTTCCCTTATAACGTAATTATGAAACAGAAAAAAACACACAGAGGCAAATGAAATTTTCAAGTCCGTTCAAAACTATTTTCGAGTGAAGTTAATACATTTTTTAAATTGGAATTATATTGAATAATATTAGAATTTCTTTTGTTTCATTTTCATTAATTGAGATGACCTTATGGTCTGTCTTAAGGATGTCAAAAAATACACAACTTTTACGGTGCTGTAGAACCCACTTTTCCCTTATAACGTAATTATGAAACAGAAAAAAACACACAGAGGCAAATGAAATTTTCAAGTCCGTTCAAAACTATTTTCGAGTGAAGTTAATACATTTTTTAAATTGGAATTATATTGAATAATATTAGAATTTCTTTTGTTTCATTTTCATTAATTCAAATGAGCTTATGGTCTGTCTTAAGGATGTCAAAAAATACACAACTTTTACGGTGCTGTAGAACCCACTTTTCCTTTATAACGTGATTATAAAACGGAAAAAAACACACAGAGGCAAATGAAATTTTCAAGTCCACTCAAAACTATTTTCGAGTGTAGTTAATACATTTTGTGTATTGGAATTATATTGAACAATATTAGAATTTCTTTTGTTTCATGTTCATTAATTGAGATGACCTTATGGTCTGTCTTAAGGATGTCAAAAAATACACAACTTTTACGGTGCTGTAGAACCCACTTTTCCCTTATAACGTAATTATGAAACAGAAAAAAACACACAGAGGCAAATGAAATTTTCAAGTCCACTCAAAACTATTTTCGAGTGAAGTTAATACATTTTGTGTATTGGAATTATGTTGAACAATATTAGAATTTCTTTTGTTTCATGTTAATTAATTGAAATGACCTTATGGTCTGTCTTAAGGATGTCAAAAAATACGCATCTTTTAGGGTGCTGTAGAACCCACTTTTCCTTCACTGCGTAATTATAAGAAGAAAACAACACACCGAAGCAAGTGAAATTTCCAATGAGCACTCAAAACTATTTTCGAGTGAAATTCATAAAACTTGTATATCACAATAAATTACCATGTTTTGATAAAAAAAAAATATTCTATAAAAACTAGAGGTCTTTTTAGTAAATATTCAAGGTTGTAATAGTATAGGGTCAGCTTATATAAGCCGAATAACTATTGAAAGCTGTATAAATCATTTATTCAAAAGCATGATTAACTTTATAATCAAAAATCTAATCTTATTTTTCTATTACCCTATTATTTCAAGATATGTCCCTTTCCAAATAAAAATCAAAATTAGAACCTACAATTTAATGGCGTTGTACACAATCGGTATGTAAATCTGTCTGAATGTGAAACCTTAGCATTTTGCAGTTTACGTCGCAGGTGGGAAATAATCATTTTTTATTGTTTCCTGTTGTTGCTTGACTTTGTTATAGTATTGACTTTTAATTAACAATAGAAATGCTATGGTTTTTCTTTATGTAAACAACATCTTTTTTTGTAATGTAACGACTACATTGGATACACATTTAAATTTATAGGCCTGATAACAATAGGGCATAGTTTTTTTAAAGACTTTAACCATTTCAAAACCAACATTACACTTTGCTGAAAATAATACATTACATCGAATAATTTAAGACTTACGCTTATCAGTGACTGACTCACTACCTGGCTGACTCACTCTGTAAGGCTGTAAGCTAAATCTTAATCGATTGTTGTTGTAATAAGCTAAATTTTAATCGATAACTGTTGTAATAAGCTAAATTTTAACCGATCACTGTTGTAATAAGCTAAATGTTAACCGATCACTGTTGTAATAAGCTACATTTTAACCGATCACTGTTGTAATAAACTAAATGTTAACCGATCACTGTTGTAATAAGCTACATTTTAACCAATCATTGTTGTAATAAGCTAAATTTTAACCAATCATTGTTGTAATAAGCTAAATTTTAACCGATCATTGTTTTAATAAGCTAAAATTTAACCAATCACTGTTGTAATAAGCTAAATTTCAACCGATCACTGTTGTAATAAGCTAAATTTTAACCAATCACTGTTGTAATAAGCTACATTTTAACCGATCACGTTTGTAATAAATTAAATTTCCAATCACTGTTGTAATAAGCTAAATTTTAACTGATAATTGCCCGATTATCATTTGTTGAAACTCTTTCCTGTAGACAAAATTGTTTTAATCAGAATAAATAAAAGATATTTAAACTTAAATGTATAAATTTTCGCTCTTTTTTATTAAATTTCCAAACGTACTTTGTCTCAAATGTTGCTCATAGGGATGTTTTTAATAGTTAAAAGTAGATGCAAACACCAAGCACATGCTGACAACAAAATCGGCGCTATGTTAATGAAAAGGAAGGTAATCAATTTGATTGATGGTAACTCTCATATCTATTATAGTGCCGATTCTGTTGTGAGTGAAAATCCAAATGATGCACTGAATATCTCTGTTGAATTCAGACGCAATGTGGTTTTTCAATGGCTTTTATATTAAATATATTTTTTTTGTCAAATATCTTTTTGTCATATCATATATGTATATTAGATATATTTTTCATTCGCAGCATACTAAAACAAAAATTGAATTTTTAATTAATACTTTGTTTATATTAAATTAAATTATTTTTTATATTCTTTACTTTTTAACGGGTGCCTTAGGCGTCTTACGACTTTCTAATATAATATAATACAATATAATATAATATAATATAATATAATATAATATAATATAATATAATATAATATAATATAATATAACATAACATGACATGACATGACATGACATGACATGACATAACATGATATAATATAATATAATTTATAATAAAATGTAGTATAATGTAATATAATATAACATAACATAACATAACATAACATAATATAATATAATTTACAGTAAAATGTAGTATAATGTAATATAATTTACAACATAATGTAATGTAATGTAATATAATGTAATATGCAGTGCAGTGCAATATTGTAGAATACAGTAGAGTACAGTACAGTATGATATGATATGATACGATACGATACGATACGATGCAATGCAGTGCTGTCCAGTCCAGTTCAATGTGGTTCGGTTCGGTACAGTACAGTACAATACCATATGATATGATATGATATGATATGATATGATATGATATGATATGATATGATATGATATGATATGATATGATATGATATGATATGATATGATATGATATGATATGATATGATATGATATGATATGATATGATATGATATGATATGATATGATATGATATGATATGATATGATATGATATGATATGATATGATATGATATGATATGATATGATATGATATGATATGATATGATATGATATGATATGATATGATATGATATGATATGATATGATATGATATGATATGATATGATATGATATGATATGATATGATATGATATGATATGATATGATATGATATGATATGATATGATAAGATATGATATGATATGATATGATATGATATGATATGATGTGATGTAATGTAATGTAATATCAATATATAAATATAAATGCTTCCTTCAAAATAATATAAATGCAAACAACAAAGATTTTGTCAAAAACGTTTCAATTTTATCATAGGGACTTTTTACATTTTTCGTAAACTTATCATTAAACTATACAATAAAAGTTTGGGGGAAACAATTTAAGCCTTTCCTCATTGTATCAAATTTATAGAATTGTACAACGTCGGCTTAGAGTAAAAGGTGCCAACTCTAATTTTGGTCATAAATCACTTTTTGGTGTACTTGGAAATGAAGAGACCAAGAGTAAAATCTGCAACTTGATCACTGAAAGCAAATGGTAATAAATCAGTGAAACACAAAATATCTGAGCTCGAGTTCAATGGAAAATTCCCATATTTTTGATTTTGATGAGGAATTGATTGATCATTAATTCTATAAACCAATCTGTTGATTGTTTGAATGTATTAATTTGATTACTTATAAATCGAAAAATAAATGACGTTATGTTAAATTAAGTGAACAGAAACGTTGCTGTTGTTTCAGCAAAGATCTTATTTTCACTTTAACAAGTGTCTAGTCGGTATTGTGCAGATTACCAAGGTAATTTTACGGTATAGTGGTTAGCGTGCTAGCTTCTAGACCGCGTGGTTGCGGGTTCCGAGTCCCGTGTTAGGCATGGGTGTTTCTAAATGTATGTTGGCTTGTCTAATGACGAATGTTTCGGCGCATTATAGCCCTCGTGTTGCTGACGGTGCCAGATAATCTGAAACAACCAACCAATGTAATTTTAGAAGTGAAATAATTTTCGCCACTATAATGGATTACCTTAGTTTATCTGCTTATTACTTAGGTAATCTGTAGAATAACTGATTCTGCCTTTCGAGGTAACATATACAATTATACACTTCATAGAGATATATAAACTAAAAGATAAACAAGGAAAATACAAATATAAATAAACTAAAATGTAAATGAAAAAGAACGAACCATAAATTGATTAAGGTTAGGCATTTAAGGTATACATATACATTAGGAATCGCGAAATTTGACTCAAGTCTGCGTGTTTTTTTTTTTTTTTTTTTTTTTTTTTTTTTTTTTTTTAAATATTCCGGAATTCATTACAATTAAAATGATACCATTATTTTCGTTCTGAGACAAATTACTTTTTAAATTACAGTAGGTTTTGTATCGCGTTCATTAGTGTAGTAAACTTTAAACGCGTTTTCTGAAGAATGACATTTTGGTGTTATATGACTTTACGCCAACGGTCATAACTTCATAATAAATGGTCCGATTTACAAAATTCTAATTTTGTTTCGTAGACAATAGTTATGAATGTGTTTTCTATGGAGAATCTAATACATATTGTGATAAACACATTTTTTATGCACATCTTAATCCCAATATTTTCTTAAAAACTATGAATTTTTTAAAACTTTTTATTTAAAAACTTATAATTAAAAAAATATAGAAGCTAAATTCAAAATGCTGCATAGGAACATGCGTCGATATAATATCTCTTATTTGCAATAAAAATAATACCTCTAAGTTAATTAAAAGTTTATTTATGTATGTTCTAATAATGTCCTAATTAGTCACTTTAATTGCAATTAGCTGATTAAAAAATTGACGGACAAAAAAAGTTTATATATAAAAATGCATCATTTTTAATTTTGATATATTGCCAAAAATTTTGAAATTAGAACCTAAAAATTAAAGAAAATCATCTCAATTGTATATGTATACCTTAATGCTGCCACTTCGCTTGTGAAAAAGGGGAGCTGGGTTAAAGTACTTTTGCCGTATAAGAACACTCCCCCATCAACAAATATATACCACGACCCATAAAAAGCAAGTTGCAAAAACCCTAGACCCTAATGAAGCAAGAAAAGACATGTATATGTAGAGCAATTAGTCCGAGAGGCGACTGCAATTTTTGGACCCCATCGAACATCATTCTGAATTTTTTTATAGAAATTGGAGAAAAGTGAGTAGGTTACGAATTCACTGGCCTGCCGTGACAAAAATGTCCGAAACTGATCAATAATCGACTTGGAATGAGTTGAACTAAAATCCAATTGCCAAATATGTCACAACTTGCCAAAAATAGAACAAACTTTTTCGTCTGGCAACCCACTGCATTTTGATTTTCAATGAGAAAAAGCGCAAACGATTTCTGATCTCTGGCTCTAAAAACTTGTATCTTTTAAACATAAGCCAAATTGGCAACATCAGTTACGTCATAAGTGACGTAATATTTTTTGCTAACTTGGCTCTTTTTAATAGATGTAAGTAGACCGTCGCCAGATATCTGAATCGTTTGCAACCTTCTTAATTGAAAATTAAAGAGTGAGGGTTACCAAATAAAAAAAATTCTCATTATTTGGCAAGTTATGGCGCATTTGGCAATTGGATTTAGTTCAACTTATTAAAAGTCGATTTTTGACCTGTTTCGGCCATTTTTGCCACGGCAGACCAGTGGATTCTTAATCTACTAACTTTTCTTTAATTTCTATAAAAATTCAGAATGATGTTCGATGAGGTCCAAAATTGCAGTCGCCTCTCAGTCTACATGGGAAATTTTATAATTCCCATTGATTTTTCAATGCAACTTGCTTTACTATCTTTAAATTTATATTATTGACAACGTATAGAAAATATTTGCTCTTTCGAGTTTAATTCATTGTTATTAGTATTTTCGCATATTTATTGGCACCCTATTGAAATTGATAGGATAAACACCGAATATTCCAAATCTGTCATTTCTTTTGTTATTTGTTAAGTGTTATTGTCGCCACCATTGTAATCGGAGTAGCGAGTGACACTATTGAATTAACAATGTCTTAATGATGTTTTGTTTTTTTTTAATTATTTTAAGAGAGCGGAATAGAATGCTCAAAGAAGCTTCTTACAAAACCTTCTCCCAATGTGGCAAAAAAAAAAAAAAAAAAAAAAAAATCAAAGTGCCATCAAATCAAATCAAAACCACCCTTTTCCTTAATCTAATATTAAGACCGACAGATACCCCCCATATACGGAAATTGAGTTATAATCGTAATCGTCCCATCCCCTTCCTTTCTCCCCCACTATCTCCGACCCTTAGTTTTCGCGTTGGACAAACCTATTATGCAAATGAAGAGGGTAGTGCGACACTAGTGCCTCCTAGCGGACACTGCCCCCTTCGCAAAAACTCTTCCTTCTCCACTCCGAGGAGACTCGCAGGCGGTAAAGATCGTCTGAAAAACACCCGCCAAACGATAAATACTTACGAAACTATGGAGAAGACGATAAATTACCGGAAAACTTATTCGTAAAATTGAAGTGAAAAACCTGTTAAGGAATTTTTTACTATTAGCGGAGTGGAATCGGTTTTTGATCTTCGATTTGTGGAGTTTAATTATCGTTTGCTAAACAGTTTCGTTCCAAAATGCCAATTGGTGCGATCGGAGCTATGAAGGGTGCGATGGTCATTGCGAGTCAGGACCGTAACGGTGCAGAGTAAGTAGAAGTTTTTTTTTTTTTGCTGGAATTTTCTATAAATGACATTTTAAATGCTGATTAATTGTTAAAGTGTTCTATAATTCTTCTTAAAATATTAAGCAAAATTGTATATGTTGTAACATTCTATTTTTTTTAAATAAAGTTTAATTTAAAATAAATATTTTAAAGATATATGGCGAATATAGTTTTTAAACTAGTACAGTCTTCAAATTACATTCAGAAGTGAGTTTTAACTTTTTTTTCTTCTTAATTTTATAAGGGAGCATGAAGCACTGCAAAAAACATTGTTTTTAATTTATTAACTTCAGTCCATTGTATTGGGAAACATGAAGTTACTTTTTTTATTTAACTCAGAAACAAATTTAAATCGTAACCTTTGTCTTCAACATTAGTAATTTTGTTCAGTTATTATACCAAAAGTCTGTTTAACTGTACACTACTGCTATGTCATAATGAAACGACCAGACGGCTCTTTTCAAACAACTAAATGATTTTTGTAAAATAAATAATTAAAAATGGGTATATCAACGACTTTTCACTAATTTAGTAAAAATTGAAATACATTGTAATTAACAGTAATCATTCTCATCCGAACATCTTTACATAGTTCTTTATGTCACTCTTCTAATGAGTTTTTCTATCAATTATTTATATTATTTTAAATGTATTTTCAAGTTTTTCTTAATTTTTTTTAAAATCTGTGTTCCATACTTTGTGTCCTTTTAAACATTTCACTGTACTCCGTAAAAAACAGTTTCATGATAACCCGGATACCATATTTCTTCAATTAATGTTGTAAGTGAGGGAAAAAAAGTAATAAGAAAGAATATAACCATCATGCTATCATTGCTTACTAGCCCATTGACGGTCATGCACGTATATATACATCTTAGGATCCCCAGTTTTTCTAGCAATACACAACATTTTTAAGTTTATAAATAAAAGTTAAAATAAGATATATTTTAGATATTGTTATTAGGATGATAGTCTATAACCTATCTAAAACAAAATAAATAAAAAAAAATTAAAAAAAATTATGAATTTGAATTTAGAAATATAATTTAAAAATTATTGCAGGGAAAACAACTGGGGAATTTCGCCCATTCCCTTGACCGTCAGAGGGCTAGGTAAAAAGTAGTGTACTAATTTAAAACTAGCTAGAAGCAAATAATACTTAAGTCAGGAAAATAACTTTGTATGTTGAAAAATATTTTTTTGCTCATGGATTTCCAACAAGTACTGTCGTTATATTAAATCCCGTCAACAAGAGTTCAGCTGCATCACTAAACGGGGAAGGAAGCTTTCTTAAATAATATTTCATATTCTTGTTTAATCATGTTCTATGCTCATCCATATGAAGATTAAAACGTGTTTCTTATCATATAATTATCAAAATTCAAAACGTTATATAGTTTTATGTAAATATTTCTTAAAGTAAACTAAATTATCTAGGCATCCATTATTAAATTCAACTTACAAACACACAATTCAACTGAAAAATAAATAAAAAATGAGTTTCTATAAAAATAATTAATATCGTAATTTAAATGGAATGAAAGTCTCATTTGAAACATTTAAAATCCCCTTTAAATGAATATTAAATACAATTTCCTTGAATATATAGGCTTGATAGTTTTTATAATACAATCACCTAATTTAAATATGTTACTACAATTTGGAAAAAATGAGTTTCTATAAAAATAATTTATATCATAATTTAAATGGAATCAAAGTCCCATTTGAAACATTTAAAATCCCTTTTAAATGAATATTAAATACAATTTCCTTGAATATATAGGCTTGATAGTTTTTATAATACAATCACCTAATTTAAACATGTTACTACAATTTGGAAAAAATGAGTTTCTATAAAAATAATTTATATCATAATTTAAATGGAATCAAGGTCCCATTTGAAACATTTAAAATCCCCTTTAAATGAATATTAAATACAATTCCTTGAATATATAGGCTTGATAGATTTTATAATCTTATAAATACAATCACCTAATTTAAATCTGTTACTACAATTTCTTTTATCTCAAAAGATTATTTCGTAATTTTTTTCTTAAAACTGCGTTCGACAACTGATTCGAAATTTTTTTTAAACTTTCACTATCGAATGAAAGATTTTTATTACTCTTTTTCATCTCTAAATTCAAAATAAAAAAATGCTACTGATTACAGAAACTTCACTTATATAAAATCACAAATAACATCACATACTAAACTATAAAATTTCAATAAACACAACTTTTACTTAAAAAGTATACATGTATATTCATGCTGATGAAAATAATCTGTATATCTATTCTTGAATGAATCTTCTACCACAAAATTTGAAATTCTAATGCATAATCAACTATACGTCAGTAAATTAATCGGTTATTTTAGATACACTTAAGTCAAGAAAAATTTTAAAAAATGAAGAAAGACTCTTCCTAAGGGTAAAATTTTATTGTAGGTAATTAACATAAACCTTCTTAAATTAAATGAAAAGAAATGTATTTACTTAAGGGGAGTTAGAACTCTCTTTATCGGCAATGTTAATTGCATGCTTCATGTACTTTTTTCTCAGAAAGTAATTGACATAGAAGCCCAATTTTTTTCAGTGCATTTAGTAGATACTTGTTATTCCACTGAAGTTAGTTTTTGATTTTAATTCGTTTACTTTTTTTTTTAAATGAATTTTCGTGAAAGTCACTCAAATTTGTTAAAAATCAAAAGTTTTTTTTTACCGAAATAAGTCAAAACAAAAAAATATTTTTAAATTAACAACAAAATCTCATTTTAATATATAGAGATACATAAAAGAAACATGTGGTAAAAATTTTAGGAAGATGGTTTCTGAAGAAAAGGGTAATGAGAGCAGTTTCTGAGAAAAAGGTACATAAATAAGGAAAAATGTAGTTTTGAGAAAAACGCATTTTAAAGAAAACTTTACTTACACTAATAGTTACCAATTTTGTCTTCAAAAAATTATTGAAAATACTTCTCGTTGAGGTATTATTATAAATGAGGTATCCTTTTAAAGGGGATAAATTAAATTTTCATAAACAATAATAAACCCAAAATCGATTATTTGTAAATTTTAGGATACTAACTCCCCTTTATTCACAGAAAAACATTAAGTATAAACAGGATCTTTTCAATACGACTCCTTAACATCGAAATAACATTGCTGCGAAACTGTGTGTTACAGAAAAGAGACAGGTAGTATGATGGATAGACAAGTATAGAATTTTAAACACTTGGATCGGCAAAATTGATTGATCAAAGGGAATTTGATGACGGTTGCATATGCTTTACCGATGAGGTGCATTTTGTTTTGACGGATTGGTCAATAAACAAAACTGGTGAACATGAGGTACTGAAAACTATTTGTTGTGAACTTCATTCGCACACAATTTCTCATTTCAATTCTGTAACTAATTTTGCAAACCGATGTATTTAAAATTCCTTCACCATCCCCACAACACACCTCTTTTCTCGTATCACAACAGTATTAGTCAATGTCGGAAACTGGGATTCTGGAAAGATTGGCCGATTCACGCTGAAACTCGAGCATCAATTCAAAATACACAATTTTTTAAATAAATAATCATGTCAAAACCATCACTAAAAATTTTTTTTTACCCCTCTGTCCGTTTTTATAACATTATATTTAAATTTTAAAACTCTGCATCAACATTTCAAAATTCCTTGTATATTTTACCCATTTCTGGGTGAGATTGACCAAAATCCGTAGCAACGGCCAGTCTACAACGATCCACATCGGTATTGACCAGTGTTTAACGATATTGGTCAGCTTATTTATGCTACTGGAGTTCTTTCTGTCTCTCCCTCTTTCTTTGTTATGTCATTTCAAATTGAAGTCCTCGCTAAAACCCTTTATTTATTAGTATTAAGCGATAGTCCTTGTCAATGAGAAAGAATTATATGAGTGGGTACAAAAAGGATTACTTAATGAAATGGCATAAATTAAAAACTCGAAAATAACGTCTAATATATTTTATTTTATATTTGAAATCCTTACGCCAATGCATATGCAATGACTCCCCTTGGTTTTGTCATTTGCTATTTTAATTTTAATTTTTAATTAGATGGACATTAAATTAAAACAATTTATGTCATTTCATTAGATGGTCTTTTTCGTACCTACTCTCTCCAAATTTCAAAGTTTTATCGAAAGTAGTTTCTAAATGCACTGGGCTAGATGATTTTAACACAGTGAGGATAGGGAATGATCCTCGCTAGAACTTCCTAGTAAGGACCATTCTCTATACTCGCTATATAACTATCTTCTAGCCCAGTGCATTTAGAAACTACTTTCGATAAAACCTTGAAATACGGTGAGTAGGTAACAAATAAATCATTTCATAAAATGATATAAATTGTTTTCATTTAATGTCTATCTATTATAAATGAACATTTAAATAGCAAAAGACAAAACCAGATGGGGCCACTGCAAATGCATTGACGTAAGGTTTTCTATGTATAAAATAAATATATTAGACGCTTTTTTCAAGTTTTTAATTTATGTCATTTCATTAAGTGATCATTTTCGTACCTACTCACCAAATTATATGTAAAAAGTAGTTTTATCGAAAGTAGTTTCTAAATGCACTGGGCTAGAAGATTGTAACATAGCGAGTGTAAGGAATGATCCTTACTATACTAAACTTCAACTTAACTTGACATCACTAGACGGTAGATCGTCACAGTGCTCATAGGTATTTTATCCATTTTGGCGGCGTGAAAGCATAATGTTCGCCAAACTACAACCCTGTAGAGGAGAACAAAAGGCTATAAGGTTTGGCTAGAATTATATCTTCACTCCACTAAAACGGATTAATTGCCTATGAGCACGGTGAAGATCTATCGTCTAGGGATGTCAAGTTAAGTTGGAGTTTAGTATAGTAAGGATCATTCCCTATACTCGCTATGTTACAATCTTCTAGTCTAGTGTATTTAGATACTACTTTCTTCAAAACCTTGACATTTGGTGAGTAGATATGAAAATGATCAGTTAATGAAACAGTCTTTTGCTATTTTAATTTTATTTATAATAGACTAGGGGGCTCCGCCTCCTGCTCGCTAATGCTCGCCAACCCAACCAGACTCGCTCCGCTAGCTTCAAAGTGAGGCATTTAAAATATGCCCTAGCTAAAAGCTATTTCATGATATAAGTGATATTGTGCCATGAAACTGAAAACGTTGGATTATTTATGATGATCTACGATACTTTGGACGTCATTACCTTACTGCTTATGTTGAGACGGGTTAAGCAAGGACAATTTGACAACGTAGCAGAACGTTTTTGGAAAACAATAAAAACAAACACTCTCGAATATATATTTAAAAAAGATGAGTTATTTCAGAAAGCAATTTAAATTTATGGACTGGTTTTGTATGAAGCGCCAAAATAAGTAAAGTTGCACGTCGAAATTTCTTAACATAGCAATATTAGTAATCATATGTTGGCATAATCCTTTTAGCGATACTTAGAAAGTAACACAGTCAAATTGTTTATTCACAATGCTGAAGTATTTATTCAATCGGTCTGAATGTGAGCATGGAAACCTTAATATTCTTAAAGGAAATTCTGTGCTCAGTTTTTATAGCCATGTATCCGGAAAACGTTCGTAATAAATACGTTGTGGTTATTTGCCGAATCCAAACAAATCTGGCTTGTTTTTAATTGTGTACACTGTTAAAAAAAATTGTCCACCATGCACCAAAATTTGGTTCCCATTTAGCTGCCACCAACATTTGGTGTTTAGTTTCGCGATTTAGTGGTGCTTACGGTCCGAGGTTGCACCATTAAATCGTGAAACTAAGCACCAAATGTTGGTGGCAGCTAAATGGGAACCAATTTTTGGTGCAAGGTGGAACAAAATTTTTAACAGTGTAAGAAAGAGAGTTCCCGGAATTCTAATCCAAAATAAATCTACACATCTTGCATCATTGTAAATATTAAATCAATACGTTTTAAATAGGCAATAATTTGTTTCTGTAGACTGTAATAAGAAAAACAAAATATAGCGAATCCAAGTTACTTTCTGTTGCCTGTTGTAGTAGTCATATTTCGAAAAATGTATTGTGATTGGCTGAATTGCTGAATTTGGAAATTCGTGCATAAAATACATTTAGAAGGTTTGTGATTGGATGTTCGAAGTCGTTGCCATTCTGCTAACAGAAATACAGCCGAATTTGGGCGGCAAGCATAGAGAATTATATATATAGATAGACATTAAATGGAAACAATTTATGTCATTTCATTAAGTGATCTTTTTCGTACCTACTCACCAAATGTCAAGATTTCCAACAAAGTAGTTTCTAAATGCACTGGGCTAGAAGATTATAACATAGCGAGTATAGGGAATGATACTTACTAGGAACTTCGACCGTCCAAAATTTTCTCCTAACCAAGGCGCATACAAAACTCAACAAGTTAGGTTTCTGTAGAACACTCTTTTCCTATACAACAGTTTTATAAATGGGAAAACAGCACACAGGGACGAACTCTTTGCAACTAATTTTTAAATATAGTAAAATTAGTACAAGACAAATACATAGCCATTTGGTTGGTAGTTAGTAAGAAAAATTATATCGCATCGTTACTTGATACATTAATTAATGTAACACGCCATTATACGATACATTAATTCTTACTGACTTCTAACTAAATGGATATGCATTTGTCGTGTACTTTTAATATTTATAAGTATTTACTTTTAATACTTATAGTATTTTAATATCTAATAGTATTTTAAGCTTCCATGTTGAAACAGCAAAGTAAAAATTAAAACAAAAACGTTTTGCATAATTGCTAAAATAATGTAATTTATCCGATCTGAGATTGTGGAAGGTATGTTCCATAATTTCAAACTAATATATCCAGAAGAATTTTCACCACTTTGTGATACGTATAACGATTACTACAAGAATTAGCTTGATCACTGACTGACTCACTTACTCTGTAACGCTGTAGGTTAAATTTTTACCAATCATTGTTAAAACTATTTGACGTTTTTTGTACAAGTGCTATATTTCTTATGCCATCCCCTCATTTATAATTTTAACCATATTTGTATAAAAAAAAGTTAAATATATTCATAGTTTAACCATAAATAATAGCGTAATACTCGCATCCAAAAACTCTACCTCTAAATATTATATTCATTTCGACTTAAGTTATTTCATCAATGACTACGTTCATAAAGTTTTGCTTTGATATTCATTTCACCATCTTCAGTGTGTTATATCATTTGCATGTACCACTGTTCATATAAAACAATAAACTTTTCTGAAAGATATTATAGCTGATATTTCAATTAACATAGAAAGAGATAATACTTATACAATTCCTAAAAACAAAGCTTTTAATATAAATCCTTTATGCATTCCCAATTTTTACATTCATTTACATATTACCGATTCTGTAAACAACGCGTGCTTGGTGTTTGTATCTAATTTTAAATATTAAAAACATTTCTATTGGCAAAATGTGCGCCGAACCAAGTTACCAAATTTTATTAATTAAAAATGAACGTGAATTTATGCACTCACATTAAAATATCTTTTATTTATTCTGATTAAAATAATTTTATTATTTATATATTAACAAAATTTTGGCAACAGGAAAGAGTTTTTTTTAATGGTCGGTAACATACTATTTTAGCATAATTGGATGACGGAAAATTGGTTTATTAATATTCGGTGAAAGCGATCTTTTAGTGACAGTTACAGCCCTGAAATTTGATGGAAAGCATTGTCATCGACATCGAATCTATCTGCCAAGTTTCAGACCCATGGGATGACGGCAAGGAGGTTATTTAGGTCTCTGCAGATTTGTCCGACATCGACAAACCCATACACAAAATCGAAATTAATATATATAATAAAAAAAATAATAAAACAAAATTCTGTTAAATAAGATGTGTTGAAAAACCGTCCGTGTGTTTTGCAAAATCACTGCATTCTGCAAAAGCAATCATAGTACCCTTTTTATGAAAGAAAATATAAGCATCTACCATATTTAGATTTTACGACTATTTGTAATCACATTTCAATATAGTGACTAATTTTGCAAACTGGTTTATTTAAAATTCCATCTTATCCAACATATCCCTTGCGGTTTCTGTCTCACTGTTTATCCGTTAAATTCCTTCAAACTTCAACTCTCTTAAAAACACTATGCCTACATGATTTGATTTCTATAAATATATAAACTAGGTGATACCCTGTCTTTCCGCTACAATGTTTTGCGTGTTTTACGGTCGGATAAGATACAGAGCGTAGGGGGATATCGACCGTCTACCACCCCGCAGGTAGAGCGGCAGGTCACCGGTAAAGGGAAGCCGGGATGGCCGGCATCGCTGCCGGTAAACTTCGGAGACCAACTCCGGTGACAGAGAATATTGTACAAAGAGATAATTTTGGTAGAATGAGATACAACCATGCGGCATTTGAAAGGAATAACAATTAAGTTAATGGTCTGAATAACATCATTTGCATTCTTTTAGTACCGGTTTTTTTTTTATCATATTTCATATCTTATTATTCATAATTATTTTTTCCACAAAATAAAGAGATATTTGTTTTGTATTTTTGACCACATATGTGGTATGTAACTATATTATAAATTCACATTAATACACACTGAAATATGAAAAAAAAAAAAAAAAAAAAAAAAATACCTTTTGATTTAGTTTTAATGTGAATGATATAAATGAATATGATGATTCAAATACTGGATTTTATTTTATACAACTAAATAAGTAATTTTCTTTTGGGGGGGAAATAATTCGTTTATGTTTTTAAAAATGTGCTTATTAATTTAAATACGCCATCATTTATCCATTAGTCAGGGATTTATTAAAAGTATTGAATGAAATGTAGTGCACTTAACGCAATATTTAATTAAAATAATGTAAGTTATTTTTCGAAAATTTATATGAATATTAATCTAGATGGGAATTTTAATTCATAATATTAGTATTTTCTGATTTTTTAAATTTTTTTTTTTACTATACCATGAGTAGAAACGTTATATCGTTAAAGGTGTATAACTTATGATTAACTCAAAATGCAGACTCCTGATTCGTTGTTTTTCTATGTTTAATTGTCTATTTTAGAAAACTTATATAAATAATATTAAAATGATAAAAAACGAAGGTAATTTAACTCACATTTGTCATTAAAAGCTAAAATTAAATCTGAAATGTACATAAAATATTATATTTGAGCTGTCACTGATCCATAAAATATTCAGTTTTTTTTTTTTTTTTTTTTTGTATATGTACCATTACTTTATTGATTTTTATTATATAATTCGTATAAATCATAGAATTTAAAAATATAAGAGCTCATATAACTAATTTATAACTGAATAACAAAATAAAGTTTCAAATTTGCATTTCATAATAAATCTAATTTTATTTAAAAACAGATATGAATGATTCACTCAATTCCCTTACTTTTCCCTAAATTAAATCGTCTGAAATTTAACTCTTTACGTTTAGAAAACGATAACTTTGTTAATGACAATTAATGAATTTTAATTTTTCATTTTGTTTAGAAGCTGGTACTGTCAATTCGTAATTCATCTGCTCCTCAGTGACCTTCACTGACTATATTTATTACCAAAGAAACATCTGTCTGAAAATCGGAGAGTATTTAATTTGAATTCCCTAAAGTAAAACCAGAAGATTAATACTTGGATTATCAATTAGATGATTAATTAATTGATTAAAATTACATTACTCTGATTTACCATTAATCGCTCTTCCTTTTCTACTACTGTATTATAAAGGCAAAATTAATTTTACATAAATGGATTGTGTTGTCTGAAAGTTAACGAAAATTGGAATTAAAAAAAAGCTCAACATATATTTAATTCCTATAAATAAATTTCATCTGTAAATAAATAATGATAGAATCCCTAATTTTTTTTTTATTATCTGAACTCATTCATCATGAAATGATTATACTGATCAACCAGCACATGTTTTTCTTCTAACTTTATCGTCTGAAATGCAAAGAGAGTTCTACAGAAATCCCTTTTCTTAGAACGTTTATAGAAAATATGGATTTTAAACAATCGGAAACTAACAAAATTAATAATTTCGATTAATTATATATCAATTGAAAGCATTGATTGATAAACCCTACCTTGCAGCAATTACACGAACTAATTTTAATTAATTTTAGTGAAAACGCTTTTCCTTAAACTTGAGTGTTTAAATGCGAAAGTACGTTCCACAAGAACGTTGTTTTGTTTTTTTTTCATTATAGAAATATGACATATTGACTATTAAACAATCGGTAAATCACAAAATGAAAAACAATTTTCTTAATCATACTTGTTAAGGTATACATATACATTAGGAATTGCGAAATTTGACTAAAGTATGCGTTTTTGCTTTTTTTGTTAAAAAAAAAAATCCAGAATTCATTAACTCTAAAACAATACCATTTTCTTTCTGAGATTTAAATTACTCTTTAAATTACAGTGGGTTTTGTGAACCTGTTTTGTAACACATTAATTATTGCAGTAAACTTTAAACGCGTTTTCTGAAGAATGACATTTTGGCGTTATGGGATTTTACACCAACTGTCATAATTTCATTAGAAATAGTCTGATTTACAAAATTGTAATTTTGCTTTGTAGACAATAGTTGTGAATGTGTTTCCCTTTAGAATCTAATATATATCGTTATAAAATTTTTTTTTATAGATTTTAATCTTAATTTTTTGTTAAAAACTATATATTTGTTCTTATTTATTTATTTTAAAACTTACTCGATTTCAGGGGTCTCATTTTTATACAATTTACTACGGTTACAACCGTAGTTGCCGACCAAACGGTATAGTGGTTAGTCCCGTGTTAGGCATGGGTGTTTGTAAATGTATGTTGGCTTGTCTAATGACGAATGTTTCGGCGCATTATAGCCCTCGTGTTGCTGGCAGCGCCAGATAATCTGAAACCAACCAACCAACCAACCAACCAACCAACCAACCAACCAACCAACCAACCAACCAACCAACCAACCAACCAACCAACCAACCAACCAACCAACCAACCAACCAACCAACCAACAATTCCCTTATTCAAGTTATGTAATTACATCGCATTTCATTAAAATGCCGATTGAATGTAATTAGTCTTCAAAATTCATTATTGTTTCTTTTAAATTCATTGAGTTAGCCTGTGCATCAAGGAGTAAATATTTATTTAAAACCAGTTGATAAGTTTCTGTAGATCTTTCTTTGCCTTTATAACACTTATGTAGTAAAGAAACCCACTTACAGGGGCTGGTAACACTTGAGCTCTTGAAGAGAGTTCTATTTTGCATTGCTCCTTTTTTGGGGGGATGCTGAATCTAATTATAACATATTATTTGAGGTTGCCTTTGAAGTTTTCAAAATATAGTTTTAATATCAAAATGATATTTGATGGCAAGACAAAAAAAAAAAAAAAAAAAACTACATTCAATTATTAGAAACCTTCTATGAATTAACAACTACGATTTTATTCAAGTTGAATGGAATGTCTGGCAATCGCTCGGATTTGTTTCATACTTACTTACCTGTGGCTATCATATGATTTGAAATGAATGTTTATTTCTTCCAATATCGTACTCTTATTGTCTAAACTGTACGTATACAAAAAAATTTCATGTGCTCGATAATCAATGTTTAAGAATAGGCTCTAAAAGACTTTTAACAAATTCAATTTAAGTATGGGCGCCCTGCACATATTCCATCTTTTTATAGATATAAATAAATCAAAAACCACCATTTTTCATCTATTTGTATATACTAAGTATTCAACCACCACGACTGCAATGCTTTAGAAATAAAGCCAGCTCGAAATCTTCAAATATCACCACTCTTCAGCATCAATAAAGAAATCTCTCTCAATAAAGCCCAAGCTGTCAACTCAAGGATCATAAACAACATCAACAAAATAGCAGTCAATTTGCTCGACCTCCCACCGCGAGATTTTTCTCACAGCAAACACGTTTTCTTTCCAGCTGCGTTCCCAAAATAGTTTCACGTGATACTAAAAACGAGAACTGAAGAGAAGAGAGGGCAGATGGTTTGTGTCTGCCACGGTTTACAGTTAACAGGTGGCCTTAAACTCCCGGCGGCGTCACGTGATATCAGGGATTAGAATGGGCGATTGTGGGAAGACAGCCACGTGTCTGCAACTTGATCTCTTCACTTCACTTTCATTCACTGGAATGAGTTTTTGCCATCGATATTTTAATTGGAATTTCGTCTGCGAGTGCGTTTACTACTGATGTATATTTCTTTTAGTAGAGAATTTTTGCGAGGCAGTTTTTGGGTGTGAGCAGCGATATAGATAAACAACTGGATACAGGCCCGGATTTAAGAGTATGCAGCCTATAGGCTAAAACCCATTTGCCGCCCCCTCTATAGTTTATATTTGCTTGATACATTTGTTTTATACAACAAAGGGATATAATTCATTGGTGTTTTCATCTTTTTTAATTAGATTGCACTACAAGAAAGTTATAATACAGTAGAATCTCGATTAACCGACCTAATTCGGACCAAAGGTAGGTCAGTTAAGCGAAAATTCCGGATAAAAGAGAGTTGTAAAAAACAATAAAAAGTAAATGATTTTCTTTTATTGAATACATGACTTTTAATGTTTTTTTTATGACATGATTGTTGGAAATGAGTTTTTGTTGTCGTAATCTTGATAATCTTTGTTTCGCTTCTCTATCCCGGAGTCTTTTTGAAGGCAATAGCTCAGTTTGATCTGCATATGATTATTGCTCTAACCATGTCAGTCCTTTTGAAAAACGGTCAAAAGTCTTACCATCACTTATGTAACTTTAGAGCGAGGGAAAAGATTACGGTTTAAAAAGGAGGAAACGATTTATTACTCATTTGGGAGATTTTTGATGTCGACTAAATGATTGCCGGTTAACAGAGAGTTCCGGATAAAGGAGGGACTGTTAATCGAGGTTCTACTGTACAAGATTATGGGCTTTGAATTTGTATTATGTTTTAGGTTTCGAAAGTAGGCTATGTAGAAGGACTAAAACATCTTTTTATGTAACATGTATTCTTAAATTCGTACGGGAAATATTAATGTCTGAAGTACAGGGTTATTCAGAATTCCTTCCCGAGTTTCGAAGCAAGGACTGGACTTTTCAGCAGGAACTGGACTATCGCATTGATGTATGCCGTGTGATCAAGGGTTCACATATAGAACACCTATAAGCTATGTAAATAAAACTTGAATTGTTTCTGTATTCTTTCGAATGTTCTTATTTGCTGTATTAGACATAGTTTTTTTTTTACTATAGCGCTTCGAAACCCGGGAGGGAATTCTGAATAACCCTGTACTTCATTTTAACTTTTGAATAAATTGCCAAACTACCGCCTCCTGAAAGTTTGCCGCTCTAGTTTGCAGCCTACTTAGCCTATTAAGAAATACTGCCCCCTGACTTCTCCGGTGTCAATGCAGGGGGGGGGGGGAACGAGCCGGTGGTTGATGATGATGGGGGGACGATTAACCAATCACAGTTCACTTTTATAGTGGGTAAGAATTAGAGGTCGGAAATATCGATCAAAATAAATATCGATTTTATCGTTGCATAGGAAAAATTAATCATATCGATATATAGATACATAATTATTATTTTTTTATTTGATTTTCAATTTTGCCAGAAACGAAGTTTTTCGGGGCAAATTTCTACTTTTCGTGAATACCTACCAAAATTGTTTTAATAAATAAATTATAAAAAAAATTTTAATGAATAAATTATAAAAATTGTTTTAGTAAATATATTATAAAAATTGTTTTAATAAATAAATTATAAATATTGTTTTAATAAATAAATTATAAAATTATTTTAATAAATAAATTATAAAAATTGTTTTAATAAATAAATTATAAAAATTGTTTTAATAAATAAATTATATTATCAATCAGAATAAATAAAATACATTTGGATGCCAATGCCTAAAATCACATTTATTTTTAAAGAAGAATATTTTAAATGTAGTTTATCGCATATTTTGCTGATAGAGACATTTTTAATATTTAAAATTAGATGCAAATTCCAGGCACATCCTGACAACAGAAACGGAGCTATGTTTATGACTACTAATAAATGATCTAATCGTTCCATTACATTATGTTTTCTTTTTGATTAGGGTAACACAATGTTTAATGAAAATGCCTCGAAATTTCACCGAATGATTTAGATATTGCCACCTTTTTCAAACCTGTATTATCTCTGATAACAAATAAAATTAAGTAAAACAGAACTTTAAAATAAATACGTCACTATTTACAAAAATATATACAAAATAAAATGAGATTAAATAGAACTTTAAAATAAATTCGACACTATTTACAATTTTAAGCAGACGATTTTAGTAAAAATATGTTTCAAAGTAATGTTCCATCAGAAATTGTTGCCGAAAAAATAAAGCATTAGGTCTATGAGGCAGGGACATACTGACGTTTCCTCAAATATTAAATTTCTTAAATACCCTCCAAACATAATAAACAGTCAATATTCTTCACCACAGCAAAATAATCATTCCGTCTTTATTATTCCATTTCCATCCATTTCGTGTTAATGACCGTCTAATAAGGAACGTGACTAGTTTATATAAATTCTTGATATCTCTTCCATAATACAGTCAACTAGCGATAACTCGAAGTTCAAGGGACTGGTCAAATTCTTCGAGCTATCCGAAGTTCGAGTTATCGAGAGTCACTCGGTAGTTATTTTCTATTGAATGCATATTCTTGGTACCTAATGAAAACTTCGAGATAAACGAATATTTGACTTATGAGACTTCGTGTTATCGCGATTTGACTGTACATTCACTAAACAGGTCCACTGTTGCTCTGGTATTTCAATATTCAATATTAGAGCTATCCGAAGTTCGAGTTATCGAGACTCACTCGATAGTTATTTTCTATTGAATGCATATTCTTGGGACCTAATGAAAACTTCGAGAAAAATGAATATTCGACTTATGAGACTTCGAGCTATCGCGATTTGACTGTACATTCACTAAACAGGTCCACTGTTGCTCTGGTATTTCAATATTCAATATTAGAGCTATCCGAAGTTCGAGTTATCGAGACTCACTCGATAGTTATTTTCTATTGAATGCATATTCTTGGGACCTAATGAAAACTTCGAGAAAAACGAATATTCGACTTATGAGACTTCGAGCTATCGCGATTTGACTGTACATTCACTAAACAGGTCCACTGTTGCTCTGGTATTTCAATATTCAATATTAGAGCTATCCGAAGTTCGAGTTATCGAGACTCACTCGATAGTTATTTTCTATTGAATGCATATTCTTGGGACCTAATGAAAACTTCGAGAAAAACGAATATTCGACTTATGAGACTTCGAGCTATCGAGATTTGACTGTACATTCACTAAAATAGTCAAGATTTCACTGTTGCTCTGGTATTTCAATATCCAGGAGTAATTAGCAATTTCTTTACTGCAATATCCAATAGTAAATAAAAAATGCTATGCTTCAATATCCAGAAATGAATAATAATTGTTTTGCTTCAATACCGAGCAATAAATAACTATATCCAGCAGTAAATAACAATTCCTATAGTTTGTCTTGTGTTTTAATATTCAATGGTAAGTAACACTTGCTTTACCTCAAAAGCCATTCATAAACTGCATTCAGTCAGTATGAGACATTCTAGTATTTCATTATTCAGAAGTAAAGACAGTTGCTATATTTCCAAAAGATATTTCTAAAACATTATTACTAAAAAACGGCTCTAACGATTGTTTTCAAAATCTCTGTGGTAATGCCTCTTAAGGTGTTCTAAACATCCCCACCAACGAAATTCCAGTGAAAATGCTTTAATGGAGTAAAAAGTTGAAAAGCAAAAGTCTTTAACACAGAGTTCTCTTTCCTTGAGCATACCTCATTATTGATCGTTTTTTCTTATCTAGCCAGTTCATTTATAATAAAGAATAAATCACGAAGGTTATCGTGAAGTATATCGGCAAAAGCACTATTTTGGGGATTTTTTTTTTGAAGATTCATACAAGAAGTATCGCAAAAAAATATCGCCAAACAGGCAATTTCTTCTAAATGAATGATGAAAATATAATAACTGTAAATAACACAATTCCCCGTCAGGATTACAGTGTAACTGAAAGTTGTGCAATGTTCCACACCCCTATTTATATAAATAATCGTAATTCGTAACTCACGCCAAAATAAAATCGTAACAATAAAAAAATGTAGCAGATAAAGAATTAAACTGTCAAAGATTTGGTAAAATTAAAATTAAAAAAAATATATATATGTATAATTATTATATCGGAATAAAATTGATATATATATATATATATATATATATATATATATATATATATATATATATATATATATATATATATATATATATATTTACTTACATACATATATATATATATATATATATATATATATATATATATATATATATATATATATATATATATATATGTAATATATGTAAGTAAATATATATACGAAGTTTGTATATATATACTTACATATATTACATATATATATATGTATATATATACATATATATATATATATGTAATATATGTAAGTAAATATATATACAAAGTTTGTATATATATATATATATATATATATATATATATATATATATATATATATATATATATATATATATATATATATATATATCCCTCTGCAAAGTTTGCAATTTAAAGAGATATCAGGTTTTAAACATACGATGCAAATCTACATCGCTATGCATTTAAGGAATGTAGACAATCGGCAACAATATGCATCTAAGGGTTAAGTACTCTCCAAACATAAGGAACAGAGAATATTCTCCCCCGCAGCGAAAGAATCCTTCTACCTTTGTATTCCATTTCCATTCATTTCGTGTTAATGGCCGCCTAATCAGGAGCGTGACCCATTCATATAAATTCTTGAGATATCTTCCATAAAATATTCACTAAATGACTCCAGATTTCACCGTTGCTTTCCGGAATCACACGTCTGCAGTTGCATTACTTGGACGCTTACTACAGCACGAGGTGTTATTTTGTAGGAAGTGATTACTCGATGTTGAGACGGTGGTAGAGTTTGTCTGTTCAGATTTATATTTTAATTTAGTTTTAATGAATTTTTAATAGGTAGTTTATTGAGAAAAAGAAATGCCCATAAAGGTATATTGTTATTTGAAAACTCAGTGCAAATTAATTTGGATTGGGTTTGTTGGAAGGGCGTTTTTGTAAAAACACCGAAAGAACTTGATTTTTTTTTGGTATCGATTAATTCGACTTGTCGACTTGTTTCTATCGATATTTGAATAATTTAGAATACTTTGTAAAAAATTTGTAAAACTAATCATGCATTTCTAATTAATTGAGATTAAGATTTAAAAATCGCTTTTTGTTCGGGGAACTTTTTTCTAGTCTGATGTAATATATTAGCAAGATACTCACTTTTTTTTTTTTAGATTGTAAGTTATACGAAAGTAACTTTACATTGGGCCTTTTACAAAAAAAATTTTTTTTTTATTTTACAATAAATATAATTTATAGGTGAAGTAACAAATACTACGCCTATCTACATAGCGGATAAATTTAACTTTATTAATTAAAAGTATTTGAGAAATGGGAAGAGTTGTTAAATTTTTGTTAGTCTTTGTGTGAACTATTCTTTTGAAATTTAACACCAGCCATTCAAATTACCTGTTATATAAATTCTGTCGTGTACATATTATACACATTACTTATTATGTAAACAACCAACAAATCTTTGAATTGAAAAGTTTTTCAGTCTTTTTTTGTTCATAGTGATTTTTGAAAATTTGTAATTTATAATGCTTTTTCTGTTGTTTTTTTTTCTTTTCCCTTCATTTTTTTTATTAACGCATTCGCTTTTTTTGGACTACCACCAGTAATATATATTTGTTATATATTGATTTTTATTGCAATATTAATTCTTATTTATGACTTATACAACAGATGGACAATTCTTTGGTTGACGCACGTGTTATTTTGACTTTTTTTTTTTATTCGGAAAAAGAAGATAAAAAGTCAGAATTCTAAAATTATGATTTAATGTAGTAGTTATGTTTTTGTTTTATACAAATATAGTTGGTGGCAAAGTTATATTGGAAAATAATTATTTTTAACAAAGATAAATATACATTTTTAAGCCACTGTAACACGGGACAAGACCGTGTTCTGTACGTCGGTAGATATAAATGCATATTTGACAAAGTTAAATTAATTATTTTTCCATATGACTTTGACATTATTTAGAAACTATTTTATAATTTTACCCAGATATTAATGGAATATCAATTAATTTGTCATTAAAAAACCACCAGATTTCAGAATTATCTAATTTATTAATAATTTAAATTTAATTAATAAAAAATAATAAATTAAAAATTCATTTATGCAATTCAATTACTTACAAAAATGCAAGAATACAAATAAAAATATACAACTGGTAATAACTTTAGGAAAGCTCTAATTCTATAAAATATTTTATTTTTGAAAAAACAAAACATTTTGTTTCCAGTATTGTAAAAAAAAAAAAAAAAAAAAAAAAAAAAAAAAATTTGAATAATTCATAAAATAATGAAGAAAAATTTAAATTGATAAGACCAATGATTAGATAAACTCAAAAAGTTTTATGGTCCTTGTCAAAGGACTTCCAGATATGCACCATTCGTTGCTCGGAGAATATCAAGACGGTATAGTCCGAGAGGTAACTGCAATTTTTGGACCCCATCAAACATCATTCTGAATTTTTTATAGAAATTGGAGAAAAGTGAGTAGATTACGAATCCACTGGTCTGCCGGGGCAAAAATGGCCGAAACTGGTCGAAAATCGACTTTTAATAAGTTGAACTAAATCCAATTGCCAAATGCGCAATAACTTGCCAAATAATGAGCATTTTTTTTTTTATTTGCTGGTTACCTTCACTCTTTAATTTTCAATTAAGAATGTTGCAGACGATTCAGATATCTGGCGACCGTCTACTTGCATCTATTAAAAGGGAGCCAAGTTGGCAAAAAATATTACGTCACTTATGACGTAACTGATGTCGCCAATTTCTAATTTCTATAAAAAATTCAGAATGATGTTCGATGGGGTCCAAAAATTGCAGTCGCCTCTCAGTCTAGTAGTCAATTTCGCGCCAGGTACAGGCATGCATGTAGGCATCCACAGAGGCTATTGCGGCTGCAATCCTGGCCTTTAAGTCATTCGACACTTTACAGTACGTCACACTCTGCTCTGTAATTGATGTCCTTTACGAATCTTCAAAGGAAAAAGTTCTGTGGCGTTATATTTGATGATCCGCTTGGCCAAGAAAGAAAAACATACAATTAATAACGCGCCCAGACGATATTTACAAAAGAAACTAGAAAAACATAAAATTATTAACACGGTCAGACGATATTTACAAAGAAACAATATTCAAATGGGAAAAAGAAATTTTCTATGGCAACGCTCATTATAAATGAAAATATATGAGTTATTCTATGTATAAATGCCGTAAGTTTGTTTATATCTTCATTATTTTGTGAATTATTCTACATCAAAATGTGTCCAACATTTTATATAAACCCTGTATATTAGAACTGTAAATAAAAATCGTTACATCATTTTAAGCCCAATTAGTTTAGATGCCAATAGTAATATATTAAAAGTAAAATATTTTCATATCTTTATTTAAATGAGGGGAAAACCTGATCTCCTTTATTAATTATCCCATCGAGTATTAGAACTTTTTTCTCATGAAATTATTACAAACTGTCACTTAAAATAATAAAAAAATATGGTAGACAAGAATTTATAGTTAATCATGGTTAACTAGTTTTCTATTTTGTATGAAATTGAAAGCTTTCAATTATTATAACTAGTAATATTTTTTCTTAGTGTTGTTAATTTTTTCTCTTTCATAATTTCCATTACTAAATTACATACATTGTTTGCCTTCGTATCTGAAATATCAATGTTTATTTTAAGAGCTTGAAAACGTTGCTTGTCATAACATTCACCAAGCTTGGGTTTATACACCAGATGTGAGCGTCCAGGGAATGGACAAAATCGTACAGTTGTTTTCCCTGCAATAATTTTGAAATTATATTTCTGATTCTAATATATAATTGATTCAATTTATTTTTTTATTTAATTTGTTTTAAATGGGTTTTAAACTATCATCCTAATAAAAATATTAAAAAAAAATATTTTATTTTAAATTTTATTTATAAATTTAAAAATGTTGTGTATTGCTGGAAAAACTGGGGATAAAAGGACAAGATAATCCTGAACAGCCTCTCTATGGGTTAATGGTGCTTTTAAATAATAGTAGTCTATAATAACTGTTAATAGCGTATTTTGCTTTCTTAGTTGTTATTCTTAATAAAAGTTATATTTATTTTCTCCCAATGGAAAGCAAGTATCGGGTATAGCTGTTTAGAAATACTTTTAGAAATATGTTGATTTTGTTTGTTTATTGTATAGTAACATAGCCATGGTATATAAATAAAAATGCATTATTAATATTCACTAAAAAATTCATTTAGAACCAACGCCAAATTCATAGTTCGGCAGGTAAAACAACGGTCTACCGTGCAATGCATCTTTTCGTTATGTTAACAGTCTGGAGATTTTTATCTTCAAAAAATGAGTATACATGGCATATTGGGACGTATAGACTGAGAGGCTACTGCAATTTTTGGACCCCATCGAACATCATTCTGAATTTTTTATAAAAATTAGAGAAAAATGAGTAGGTTACGAATCCGCTGGTCTGCCGTGGCAAAAATGGCCGAAACTGGTCGAAAATCGACTTTTAATAAGTTGAACTAAATCCAATTGCCAAATGCGCCATAACTTGCCAAATAATGAGCATTTTTTTTTTATTTGGTAACCCTACTAGTACCCTCACTTTTTATTTTTCAACTAAGAAGGTTGCAGACAATTCAGACATCTGGCGACGGTCTACTTGCATCTATTAAAAGGGAGCCAAGTTGGAAAGAAATATTACGTCACTTATATCACTTATAGTCAGTTACGTCACTTATGACGTAACTGATGTCGCCAATTTGGATTACTTTTAAAAGATAAAAGTTTTCGGAGACAAAGATCATAAATCGTTTGCGCTTTTTCTCATTGAAAATCAAAATGAAGTGGGGTGCCAGACGAATAAGTTAGTTCTCTTTTTGGCAAGTTATGATATATTTGGCAATCGGAATTTAGTTCTACTCATTCCAAGTTGATTTTTGATCAGTTTCGGCCATTTTTGCCACGGCAGACCAGTGGATTCGTAATCTACTCACTTTTCTCTAATTTCTATAAAAAATTCAGAATGATATTCGATGGGGTTCAAAATTTGCAGTCGCCTCTTGGACTAGTAGTCTTGTTTCAATGTCGAGGGAAATATTGGGATTTTCTTTTCATTTCTATAATCAAATTAGGGATCGTCATCGTAAGGGATGAGTGGTTAGTGTTCTGGCGTGGGCTCAAATTATGGGTTAGACATGAATGTACGTTGTGGTTCGGAATTCACGATAGACTGTGATTAACCGTCATTGTGCATAATTGAGAGTACAAACCAACCAAACGAATTAGAGACCGTTCCTTCTTTAAGGTACTTAACCACCTGGGAAAGCTAAAAAATACAACATTTTCAATAATAATTTTTTTTTTCAGGTCCTGTATAAGATATTACAATGATTTTTTTTTTTTTTTTAACTTTTACTTGAAGCTTATAGAATACAAAAATACTTGATTTTTTCCAATTTCATTTATTAACAATTATCCAGGATGTGCCAAAGTCGAGGCCTAAAAAAAATGGTGTCCCACGGCAAACAGTTAATCTCAGGATTGGTAAAAAAAAATAAAAAAAAATAAAATCTTCTTCAATCTTGCGTGACAATTTACCACAAATTGCCAAAAACAAAAAAAATAATAAAAACATGACGGATGTTTGAAAAAACACCTCTGTTTTTCACTATTGTTTGCTAAAAAAAATGTTACAATTTATTTTGTTCGGCAAAATGTGGTAAATTAACATACAAAACATCTCAACTAATAAAACAAGACCAAAATCATTGAAATCGTCCGAGTAGTTTCGGAGATTGAGAGTCAGCCATTTGAAAAAAAGTAGTTTCAAGAAAAACGCGTTTAAAGTTTTTCTCGCTATTTTTTTCAAATAGTTTCTAAAAAATCAAGTTTTTTCCCTTTAAATTTGTTAATCTGCTATCCCTGGACCGTAAAACCCTGGAAAAGATTGAGAAAACGCAAAAAAAAAATCGATTTTTTTAAAATTTATAAGGTGGTCAAGTACGTTAAAGTTCTTATAGAACTATATTTTCCCTTGAAATTCGAAATCCGATTGATAAAACTTTTCAACGCATTTACTCATTAATGACGTTTGAAAAAAAAAAAAAAAAACTTGCTAATCGAAATTTTAGTTTTTTACTTCGCTACTAAGTTGCGATTATGGTTCCACTCAGTGTTTTTTTAAAAATTATTAAAAAAAATTCCAAAAATTCTAAAAAATTAAAAATATATCTTAAATGATCTAAATAAACAAGGTAAAAGTTAAAAACAATGACTGTTCATCCATTTCAAAGTTGTATTTAATGGGTTAAACATATGTGGATCTTGGTTGATTGTAATAAACGTTTTTGGAGCAAGAATTACACGAGGACTACAGTATAAAAAAAAAATCTTTAAATCAAGCTATGTGTGAAAGAAAAATGCTTCCATGGGGCATTTCAAAGCAAAAATTCTTCGAAATTATGTAGTAAATGGGAGAAAATCCGGAAAACCGTTTGGTAGCCGAATAATCGGCACAAGACTTTGTTACGATTGCAGCCGTGTCTACTTTGATTAGAGAGAGTGCATATACTATGTAGTTCTTGTGAATTGAAAATCAGACTCGTGTCTACAATATTTAGACACGAGTTTCTCTTAGAGTTCTGTAGTCTGTTTTTAAAATGAACAGACACAGTGGTGATTATAGGCGACTGTATCGTGCCATTTATCGAGCTGATTATTGAGGATTTTCTGGTTTACACAAAAATGTTGTCAGTTTCTTCTAAAAAACCTAACAGAAGGATTCCTGTATGACACTCCTAATACCCTCGGAAATCTATTATTAGCTATTTTTGATTATACCAGAAAATATCCAAAGCAAAAATCTTTGCGTGTTGATATATTGAATATAACTATCATGCTAAAAAACTCCCAAAATTGTCGCCTTTATTTACCACCACTTTTCAAAACCAAGGATAGCCGACCAAACGGTATAGTGGTTAGCGTGCTAGCCTTTAGACCCCGAGGTTGCTGGTTCGAGTCCCGTGTTAGGCATGGGTGTTTGTAAATGTATGTTAGCTTGTCAAACGACGAATGTGCCGACCAAACGGTATAGTGGTTAGCGTGCTAGCTTCTAGACCGCGAGGTTGCGAGTTCCGAGTCCCATGTTAGGCATGGGTGTTTGTAAATGTATGTTGGCTAGTCTAATGACGAATGTTTCGGCCCATTATAGCCCTCGTGTTGCTGACGGCGCCAGATAATCTGAAAACAACCAACCAAAACCAAGGATAAAGGAAACTCCAGAGGATACTTAAGAATAGAGGCTGCACAAAATATCCAAAGAAACCACCCTTTCTTATCGACGACTTGAATACAACTTTCACCCAAAACTCTCGCCCTTATTTACCATCACTTTCAATAGCAAGGATAGCGGCGACTCCTATTTAAGTCATTTAGCAGCCAATCGATAATTATCCTATTAAATGCCATCAACCCTTGGCACGAGCCGCCATCAAATCCATTCACCAACCACAACCCAACAATAGAATCTTCTGACGCTTCCACGGCACGATATCAATTCTCCTCTAACACTAGATAGACCATCAAAAAAAGAACAGGGCGATAAGAACAAAACAAAAAAAAAAGGAACAAACTTTCGTCTTCGACGGAGCGTAACAGTGAGTGGACCATCCCCTCCCTAGAAGATATATGTGGAGAATAAGGTTGGTCGGGAAGTGGGAACGGACTCGTAACTTTTCTACTTTGGACGGGAACTTCAGTGGCTAGAAGATCTGTGATTGGTCAAAGGATTGTGACGTCACTTGTTACGTCATCGTTACTGTCAAATATTTTCTCGGATTCATCAATTATGAAATATGCAAATAAAATCAAATTAAATATGTATATGAATTGAATTTTAAAGTTTGTGTGTAAGAAAGACCAATAACTGGTCTTCAATGCACTTCAGTGGCTTGAAGATCCGTTATTGGTTTAAGGATTGTGACGTCACTGGTTGCGTTATCGTTACCATCAAAGATTTTTCTAGACTCATCAGTTATGAAATATGCAAAAAAAATAAAATTAAATACTTACATGAATTGAATTTTAGTGTTTGTGTTTAAGAAAGACCAATAAAGGGTCTTCAAGGTACTTCAGTGGCTTGAAGATCCGTTATTGGTCGAATGATACTGACGTCACTGGTTACGTTGTCTTTACCGTTACGAAATTCGAAGGATTTTCTCAGACTCATCAATTGTGAAATATACAAATAAACTAGAATGAAATAATTACATGAATTGAATTTTAAGGTTTGGGTGTAAGAAAGACCAATAACGGGTCTTCAAGGCACTTCAGTGGCTTGATGATCCGTTATTGGTTTAAGGATTTTGACGTCACTGGTTACGTCATCGTTACCGTCAAATATTTTTTTAGACTCATCAATTATGAAATATGCAAATAAAATAAAATGAAATATTTACATGAATTGAATTTTAGGTTTTGTGATTAAGAAAAACGAATAAAGGGACTTCAAGGCACTTCAGTGTTTTAAGATATTTTATTGGTCGAAGGATTATGACGTCACTGCTCACGTCGTCGCCACTCTCATGATATTCAAAAGATTTTCTCGGATTCTGTGAATGACTACTGTGTAATATACAAATTAAATAAATTAAATATTTATAAGGGATGAATTTCAGGGTTTGTGTCTAAGAATTTTAATAGTCACTATGGTTGCTTAAACACACTGGGATCAAGGAATGAATACCTCAATTTTGCCAGTAAAAAATTAACCTAATTCCAATTTACAATTCAAAAACCATTTTCGAAGTTACATGTATCAATTTTGCTAAATCCTATACTTACTGAAGTTGTTCTGTAAAGTTTTATGGAATAATTATTTTTGTTATGAACGAGAGATGTTATGTTTAATAGTAGTCCTGATTATTATGAGTCTTTTAACAGTGGTGATAACCAACAAGCAGTGCCCGAGTGATTAGTGGAACCACAATTCAAAAATTTTGATAACGTAACAGACAAAAATAATAGGATCAAGTTTCTGGCAAGAAGTTCAAGTTCTTTTTGTTATTGAACTTGAGATAATTTTTTTTTTGTTTAGAACCCATTCAGTAAAACTTTATAGAAAAAAAAAAGGGAAAAAAAATATCTGTAAAACCAAATACAGTAACAAGGGAATTTTCTCTAAAACTTACTACAGTAAAAAATAAATTTTCTCTAAAAACGAAAATAGTAAAGAAATTTCTGTAAAAATAAAAATAGCAGAAAACAAAGTATTTGTAAAAAGGAAAATAGTAAAAGAAGAAATTTTCTGCAAATATGAAAATAGTAAAAAAAAAAATTCTGGAAAAAAAAGTAATAAATCTTCTGTAAAAAAAAGGATAAAATAAAAATGTTTTTCTAAAAAAATTGATGAGTTAAAAATTATTTTTTATACATCCGGATACAATAAAAATGAAATTTTCCGTTAAAACGAAAATGGAAAGAAAATTCTACCAAAAAAAATTAAATTGTTCAACCATTAATACAACCAAATATTTTATAACACTCAATGATCCGCAGAAAATGGTTTCTTTACAATTTCGTCGAATAATTATTTATGAAATTACAATTGCCTGATAAAATAAGCAATATATACAATAAATTTGACACTAATTTCCAATTAGCCATTCGATTTATGCAGTATTCTAGCCAGGCTAATAGACTTTATACTATACCGTTGAACAGAAAAAAATATCGATAAAATATTGATATATCGATACATGATATATTTTTTTTTTTATATTTGATTTTCAATTTTGCCAGAAACGAAGTTTTTCGGGGCAAATTTCTACTTTTCATGAATTCAAGCCAAAATTGTTTTAAAAATAAATTATAAAAATTGTTTTAATTAATAAATTATAAAAATTGTTTTAATAAATATATATTTTTAATAAATAAATTATATTATTAATCAGAATAGATAAAATACATTTAGATGTCAATGCATAAATTCCCATTTATTCTTAAAGAAGAAATTTTAAAAAGTAATTTACCGCATATTTTGCTGATAGAGATGTTTTTAATATTTAAAATTACATGCAAATTGCAGGCACACGTTGGCAACAGAAACGGCGCTGTGTTAATGACCACTAATAAATGATCTTATCTTTCCATTACATTATGTTTTCTTTTTAGTTAGGGTGCCATTTTAACTGTCTCTCAGCCAAGTCCCAACTTTGGTTTTAAAGGTTTTGAAAAGGGAATAAAGAAAATCTAAAAAACACATGGAACTACAAAACTATCATCAAAAAACTAAAAATGTTTGAAAATATCGATACATCAGTATCGTTGTATCGATATTTTTAATATCGATATTTTTTTCATAATATCGATAAAAATATCGTCGTATCGATATATCGCCGACGTCTATTATGCAATCATTGAATATCATCTTATATTAGTTAATAATTCCCTCAGCAAACTTTAAGTCCCATATATGCAAAACTTTGAAAGGGATATGGAAACTTTCAAGGCTAATACTTCTTTCATCCAACGAGCCTTAGGGTTGGACGTCGATTTATTCTATCTCCATGGAAACGTGCGTTCCACCAAATTTCGAAGTCCCCCCCCCCCCCATGTTCTAGATCTTTTCTGGTCCCGGACCCTGCCATTGGCTAAGCATGAAGTCGATCCATACGGGTCCCGGCGAATCAAATGTGACTTTGTGACTTTTCGTTCCATTTTTGGCAGACGAGGGTCACCTTGGAAGGGAAGAGAAGTGAAGAAATTAAAGAGTGTCTTTTAGGGAAGAGCAGTCTCGACTTGTGTCGGGGATGCAAGGAGGCTCTTGAACTTTTATTCGGACATTTCCTTTGTGTTTTTTTGGGATGTTTTGTGTTGACTATAGATGGAAATGTGTTAGTTTTGATAAGCTTTCTTTTTATTGGACTTGGTGAATAGTCAAAAGGGTGTTTTATGTATTTGCGGAAGTGAAAATGAAAACATCTTAAGGGTGCATTCACCTCATAAAATGCATGCGTCGTGCCAGTTAAAATCTTCTTTATCTATCTATTTAGACAAGACAGCAAGTTCAGGCACCCGATCGACAATCATTTTGAATTTTTTTGAGAATGTGTAATATATTGGTCGGCCGGAGAAAAATTGTACGAAAATCCACTCTGAATGAGTGGAACCAAATTCGATGGTCATATATATCATAACTCGCAAGAAAAAGAGCGATCTTTTTTTACTTTAAAATCCACCACTCTTTAATTTTAAACAAGAGAGGGTGCAGACAATTTAACTTCTCTGGCACCAAATACTTGCATCTTTTAAATGTATGCCAAGTTGGCGATAACTATTACATTACTAAAGTAGTAATATTAAATGTTATGTATAAGACAGTTATATTATCACTGGGGTATAGGTTTGGCGACATTCTTTATCTATTTAGACGAGACTGCAAGTTCAGGCACCCAATCGACAATCATTTTGAATTTTTTCGGGAATGTAAAGTATATTGGTCGGCCGGAGAAAAACTGTACGAAAATCCACTCTGAATGAGTGGAAACAAATTCGATGGTCACATATATCATAACTCGCCAGAAAAAGAGCGTGTTTTTTTTACTTTATAATCCACCACTCTTTAAATTTAAACGAGGGAGGGTGCAGACAATTTAACTTCTCTGGGACCAAATACTTTCATCTTTTAAATGTAAGCCAAGTTGGGGATAAATATTACTTCACTAAAGTAGTAATATTAAATGTCATGTATAAGACAGTTATATTATCACTTGGGTATAGGTTTGGCGACATTCTCATCACCAATACATCTTTGAGGAAGGCATGTATTTCTTTCCTTTAATACCAAAATTATGTAAATTTTTTTTTACATTACTTCGTTCTTTTTGAAAAATATGTAATCGTGTCCTGAAACGTTTCTAGTTACATGGTTCAAGTGATTTGGAGAAACCGGTTTATTTCCCTAAGACTTATTGAACGTATTATTTTATGGTTATCAATAGAAATTAATTTAAATAAATACTGATTATATTTTAAGTGATTATTAATTGATGTTACGCTATTCAAAATGGCAGGTACATCAATAAGCCTATCAATTTGACAGCTAATTTTAAAAAAAACTTTTTATTAATAGTGTTTTAACGTTATATTTTTTTGCAAAAAAAAAAAAAAATGTCTATCCATCTATCTATCTATCTATTGCCGACCAAACGGTATAGTGGTTAGCGTGCTAGCTTCTTGACCGCGAGGTTGCTGGTTCGAGTCCCGTGTTAGGCATGGGTGTTTGTTAATGTATGTTGGCTTGTCTAATGACGAATGTTTCTGCGCATTATAGCCATCGTGTTGCTGACGGCACCAGATAATCTGAAAACAACCAATCTCTCTCTCTCTCTCTCTCTCTATATATATATATATATATATATAAACTTTTTATTCCATAATAAGGTAGCAAAATCAAGCCAGATTAACAAAAAAAAAAAAAAAAAAATTAATAAAAAAAAAATTCTTTACGATTTGGTTGTAAATAGAAACAACACTTAAAAATAAAATTTCACCCATAGAACCTCCAAGTTTTACAGTAGTCCAAGTAGTAGCCTATGCTTTATCTGGTTTCAATCTACGGACTTCCTGGTGGAAGATTTCCCGGTTTTCTCCCATTCGAGACCAAAATACGGCACAGTTTTTCCTTGGAAAAATCTCCCAAAAGCATCCTCCCCTTTGAAATTACAAATCACATCATAACCATAAACCGTCTAACTTTAGGCTTGGTATAGCTCTCTCTCTATGGAATATCTAATCCCACACTTTTTTTTCTAAAAAAAAAAAAAAGAATTGCATTCCTTAAAAAAAAAAACTATTCCTAACTCCAGCCCCCAACACATCCATTGACACAATCCCTCTATACACAATAGAAGGACCACCTAATCCATCACTTGGGATCCTTTCCCTTGTCCCCACAGATTGATAGATCACCCCCAAAGCATCCCATATATGCTCAGTGAATGGGAAAGGGGGGGGGGGGAGGAGGGTTGAGAAGCAGAGTGTTACTACGACCTCTCGCAATTCCCCATGTGAAATAAAGCTTTTAAGTTAATGGAGCCTTCCTGAATGAAGAGTAAAGGGATAATGCGAGAATTGTTTTGAAAATTTGGGTTGTCGGTTTTAGTAGACGGATATGCAATTTCGTTGGTAGTTTGCGAAATATGTCGCTGGTGGTTGTTTCAACAGAACACATCAGACTTTATGTATGTGAGATGGTTATAATAAGACTGGACTTAATATCTTTATATAATTTGGCAGACATATTGAAGGGGCATAACTAAATCGTCACTGCTTTTACGGGCTGTAGATCTTCATGGAATTTTGTATAATAGTCCGAGAGGCAACTGCAATTTTTGAACCGCGTCGAACAGCATTCTGAATTTTGTATAGAAATTGGAGAAAAATGATTAGATTACGAATCCATTGGTCTGCCGAGGCAAAAATAGCCGAAACTGATCAAAATTCGACTTGGAATGGGTTGAACTAAAATCCGATTTCCAAATATGCCATAACTTGTCAAAAAGAGAGCAAACTTTTTCGTCTGGTAACCCACTGTATTTTGTTTTTCAATGCGAAAAAACGCAAACGATTTCTGATCTCTGGCTCGAAAAACTTGTATCTTTTAAAAGTAAGCCAAATTGGCGATATCAGTTACATCATCAGTGACGTAATGTTTATTGCCAATTTGGTTCACTTGTGAAAGATGCAAGTAAGCCATAGCCACACATCCAAATCGTCTGCAACCTTCTTAATTGAAAATTAAAGAGTGAGGGTTACCAAATAAAAAAATAATGTTCATTATTTGGCAAGTTATGGAGCATTTGGCAATTGGATTTAGTTCAACTTATTAAAAGTCGATTTTTGACCAGTTTCGGCCATTTTTGCCACGGCAGACCAGTAGATTAGTAATCTACTCACTTTTCTTCAATTTCTATAAAAATTCAGAATGATGTTCGATGGGGTCCAAAAATTGCAATCGCCTCTCAGTCTATAATACGTTCTATTGAGACAACAGAAAAATTTTCTATAAAAATTCAAAAAACATAAAATTAAAAGAAATTTTTAAAATGTTCGCAAGGACAACATAGGTTATTCAAACGTTATTGCTAATTTTTCTTTCTTTGTGGTCTAAGCCTCCATTCGTAATTTTATATGTATGGTCTATCTTGTAAATTAAATTTCCATATAAGCCTTTAACTTGCCAAATTTTTCTCTGGTAACGAAAAGTTAGTTTGGTGTTTGTTTTTTCTCTTCTGATTTACTTTTTTATGTTGTACATATTATGTATGAAAAATATTATGAAGATATGTTAATTAAAATAGGATCTAGACTAAAGTGTTGTTTAAGGGAATCAGGCACTCAAAATTCTAAAATCGTTATTTTTACAATTATTTTTCTGAATTTTTTATGCAGAAATCTGAGATGCTTTAAAACTTAAAAAAAGTATTTAAAATTTTAAAAAATTTTAAATATTTTTTTTTTTTTTAAATTAAAAATCTTTAAAATTTTGATATGTACAAAAAACTTTTTTAAAAAATAACCTCATTTTTATATTTTTATATAAAAAAATCGCTTCTTATAATTCTTATCAAATATTTCCTTCATGATTTTTCAATTAAGCAATTAGAAATTATATATATATATATATATATAAACTTTTTTTTAAAAGTTAAATAAAATTCCTGAAGACAAATTAAAGAAATATATATGAAAAACAATTGTGGAAAGTTTCATAGATTTATAACTAGTAGAGCAATTGGTGTAATCCCTATACACTTGTTTTAAACAAGGTTGCATGTGTAATTTTTACAGATATTTCTCATTATATTTAAAGTTTTTTTTAACTATGCGTTGTATAATGTTTCCGTATTTTCCTTAATATTTAGCGTTGAAATTTCAATCACTATCTAAATAAAATGCTACGATAAATTACTCCAAACTTATACAATACATACAATTTTAAGGATACTTTCCTCAGTAATTAGCTTTGATAATTACAAGGGAGAATTGTATATTAAAGTTAAACTTTTATTGTGATAGATCATTCCAAAATGCGTCCCATATATGTTCACTAAGGGAAAAGTAAAGTGTCCCTTGTGTTGTACCAGAGGCCTTTCTTCCCTCCTGCGATTCCCCTTCATGAAATGAGGCTTTTAAGCTAATGGAGTCGCCATGCAAATCCCTCACAAAGGGATATTGTAGGGTGAATGCAGTTGTTTAATAGAGGAGACGCAATTGCAAAGATAGTTCTTGCTATTTACTAAGCTTATGTTGGTTGGATTTAACAGATGTGTGATGTACCAAATTTATAGCTTTTCGTATGATTTCATAGATTCGAGCATGTTTAGTGTTAGTGGAGTCAACGAATAATTGATTAGTGTTTCTATTGATAAATGATGCAATATTTACTGGAGCGTTGCTTTATCGAGTCTTTTGATTTGCGCGGTTTTTAGTTTTTCTGGTAGACTGAAAGGCGACTGCAAACTTTGGACCCCATCGAACATCATTCTGAATTTTTTTATAGAAATTGGAGAAAAGTGAGTAGGTTATGAATCCACTGGTCTGACGTGGCAAAAATGGCCGAAACTGGTCGAAAATCGACTTTTAATAAGTTGAAGTAAATCTAATTGCCAAATGTGCCCTAACTTGCCAAATAATGAGCATCTTTTTTTTATTTGGTAACCCTCAATCTTTAATTTTCAATAAAGAAGGTTGCAGACGATTCGGATGTGTGGCTATGGCTTACTTGCATTTTTCACAAATGAGCCAAATTGGCAATAAACATTACGTCACTGATTAAGTAACTGATGTCGCCAATTTGGTTTACTTTTAAAAAATACAAGTTTTCCGAGCCAGAGATCAGAAATTTTTTGCGCTTTTTTTCATTAAAAATCAAAATGCAGGGTTGCCAGACGAAAAAGTTTGTTCCTTTTTTGGCAAGTTATGACAACTCATTTCAAGTCAATTTTTGATCAGTTTCGGCCATTTTTACCACGGCAGACCAGTGGATTTGTAATCTATTCACTTTCCGCCAATTTCTATAAAAAATTCAAAATGATGTTCGATGGGATACAAAAATTGCAGTCGCATCTCGGACTTTAGACGTTGCAAATGGTCTCTACATGATGAACATAACAAACACTATAATTTAGTATACACAAATAAAAATAGTTTCTGATATAAAAATTATTTCTGATGTATATACGAAATGGTAAAAAAAGTTGCATTGAAATTTTCCTTACATAATTTTATGCATGAATACTAAGTTTTTGCGATGTTAGCGCCATTTTATAGTGTTATAACTCTTATAGTAGCTTAATTCTGATCTTGTAAACACTAATTAAAAGATAAGAATAAAAAAAAAAAATATTTCTTCAATTTTTAAAGAAAACCAATGATATATAAACTTAAAAGCAATCACTCATCTTTCTCCCTGTTGTCATTCAATTCAAACAAATTGTTTACATTACAACTGTGACAAAAAAAATTATGCAGATTTTGAAATTTTCCTTAAGTAATTGTGTGCATGAAAAAATTATACGATGCTAGCACCATCTTATAGCGTTACAGAGTCAGTTAGTGATAAACGAAACTCTTCTTGTCGCTCTATAAAATAATTTTACAGATGACTCAAAATAAAATTAAAAAAAATTCTAACATAAACATTGGTAATATTTTAACTATAAAAAGTATTAATCATTGACTCACTCACTGACTCTGTAACGCAATAAGAGGATGCTAGAATCGCAAAAGTTTTGCACATGATTAAAAACAATTTTAGCTTCTGTTATCTATACATAATTAAGACAACGTTTACGTAAGAAGTATTTCTTTATTTTTAATCAGCAGTAAAATTATTGTTAAATATACTTTAAAATTGCTAAATGAAAAAAAAAGTAGAAATACGATAAAAAAGTGTAATGAGTTGAAAAACGAGTTCCGTTAACACAGAACTCTCTGCCCTTAATTCTCGCCCATCAGTGACCGATTTTTTTCTGTTTCACACACACAAGAAAGGATAATGTAATGTCTATCGAATAACATCGCCAATTTCACCATCTTGGCGGGTGTTATTTTTTGCCCATATAAAAACTATTGCCAAAAATATAGCCAAAGTGGGCATTTTTATTTAATTGAGTGCAAATATGAAAACGGTATATAAAACCATATCAAATTTTAATGCAATGACATATATTAAAGTGTAATGGAAAGCTGTGTGATATTCCACTCCTCTATACTAAACTTCAACTTAACTAGACATCACTTAGACGATAGATCGTCACAGTGCTCATAGGTATTTAATCCATTTTGGCGGAGTGAAGACATAATTCTCGCCAAACCTTAAAGCCTTTTGTTCTCTACAGGGTTGTGGTTTGGCGAACATTATGCTTTCACGCCGCCAAAATGGATTAAATACCTATGAGCACCGTGACGATCTATCGTCTAAGTGATGTCTAGTTAAGTTGAAGTTTAGTATAGTTGTGTATTCAGACTATCTTTTATTTTGAAATTAATAGTGTCTGAAAATTTTCATATTAGCACTGTAGCATATGTAGTTCTTATAGTAATCAATCAGTCACCTTAATGTCCTGTCTTAATTGTAAATAGATCTTGAAGGAAATATTATATTTATTCTTTTCCTTTGCATCAATTCCGTTTCAAATTTGCATCAATTCTAGTTTATAATTATGGATTTTGGAATAGCATACAACTCAAATCTTATATCTCATCCTCCGTCTCCCTTTGCCAACTAATGTAATAATTATCGCCAAAAATATCGCCAAAAGGACTCATTTTTTAACTATTGAAAATATAAAAACTGTAAATTGTATCAATTGGTGTAAATTCAAATGTAGTGACGAATATCATAGTTTAGTTGAAGGCTGTACGGTGTTCCCCCCCCCCCCCTAGTTAAAATATATGTCGAAATTCATCACAAGTTATTTGGCTTCCAAAATTTATCTATCTTTACTTATCTTTTGATTGTTTATAAAAATTGTACATTGTTTATATGAGGCATGTAGCATCAAAATTATCTCCATCTTTCTCAAAGTGATTTTTATAAGTTTTCTAATTATGTGCTTTTTCTGTTGCTTGTAAATTCCATATCGAAGCAATCAAGGAGTTTGGTTCTTTAAATCCATAATTAAAAAAAAAAGTATCAGAAAACTGATCGTTTTGGAAACAGGATTTTTATTTATTTATTTATTTATTTATTTATTTATTTATTTATTTATTTATTTATTTATTTATTTATTTATTTATTTATTTATTTATTTATTTATTTATTTATTTATTTATTTATTTATTTATTTATTTATTTATTTATTTATTTATTTATTTATTTATTTATTTATTTATTTATTTATTTATTATTGTTTTATTATTATTATTATTATTTTGTTCTCTTGAAAGATTTCAAAAAGAGATGGAACTGGTTTTGAAGCTACGCGTCGAATATACAGTATGTAAAAGCAATAAAAAGTGTTTTAAACTTTTGGATCATTCTGTATTTGAAAGTATACAAATTCTAACACACTGCAAACATTGAAATTCCTTTTTTTATAATACAGTATCTAAAACTTCTTTATTGGCACATCGGTTTTCATTTCAACAAAAATAGCTCAAATGCATATCACATTACCAATCGGATTTTCTCAAAGCTAAGAGAACTAATAAAAAAAATATATAAATAAAAAGCGAAACAGCCGATAGCTAAATCCAGTTCCTTATGACATGAAATATCTTTCCACTGCTTTTAACGCAATGGGTTTTCGTAGCTTTTCGTTTTTCCCCTTTTGATGCTGAAAGGAAAGAAAGTGAGGAAAAAAAATCCATTTTGTATTAACCAGATTTGTAGTTTGAGTAAACGCAGACTTTCAGGTGAGATTCGGAGGTATGTTCGAATGGACGGACTTTTCTTATTGGAAAAAGCTATAGAATATGAGACGGTGAATGCTTTGTGAAATGTCCTTTTTCCTTGTGTGGACAGAGCTGCGATGCAAATATTCAAAGATGGTTTTTAGGTTATTTTGATGTTTTGGTGTGTTTGAATTGATGATGAAAAGAAAATATTCAGGTGTTGTTTGTAGATGAAACTTAAATAAAGTTGAGGACTACAGTTTTAATGTATAGTCAACTCACGATAACTCGAAATTCAATGGACTGGCCAAATTCTTCGAGTTATCCGAAGTTCGAGTTATCTGAAATCCCTTGGAAGTTCTTTTCTATTCAAGGCGAATTCATGGGACCTAATGAAAACTTCGAGATAAACGAATATTCGACTTATGAGACTTCGAGTTATCGCGATTTGACTATACATTCACTAAACGGTTCCACTGTTGCTCTGGTATTTCAATATTCAATATTAGAGCTATCCGAAGTTCGAGTTATCGAGACTCACTCGATAGTTATTTTCTATTGAATGCATATTCTTGGGACCTAATGAAAACTTCGAGATAAACGAATATTCGACTTATGAGACTTCGAGTTATCGCGATTTGACTATACATTCACTAAACGGTTCCACTGTTGCTCTGGTATTTCAATATTCAATATTAGAGCTATCCGAAGTTCGAGTTATCGAGACTCACTCGATAGTTATTTTCTATTGAATGCATATTCTTGGGACCTAATGAAAACTTCGAGATAAACGAATATTCGACTTATGAGACTTCGAGTTATCGCGATTTGACTATACATTCACTAAACGGTTCCACTGTTGCTCTGGTATTTCAATATTCAATATTAGAGCTATCCGAAGTTCGAGTTATCGAGACTCACTCGATAGTTATTTTCTATTGAATGCATATTCTTGGGACCTAATGAAAACTTCGAGATAAACGAATATTCGACTTATGAGACTTCGAGTTATCGCGATTTGACTATACATTCACTAAACGGTTCCACTGTTGCTCTGGTATTTCAATATTCAATATTAGAGCTATCCGAAGTTCGAGTTATCGAGACTCACTCGATAGTTATTTTCTATTGAATGCATATTCTTGGGACCTAATGAAAACTTCGAGATAAACGAATATTCGACTTATGAGACTTCGAGTTATCGCGATTTGACTATACATTCACTAAACGGTTCCACTGTTGCTCTGGTATTTCAATATTCAATATTAGAGCTATCCGAAGTTCGAGTTATCGAGACTCACTCGATAGTTATTTTCTATTGAATGCATATTCTTGGGACCTAATGAAAACTTCGAGATAAACGAATATTCGACTTATGAGACTTCGAGTTATCGCGATTTGACTATACATTCACTAAACGGTTCCACTGTTGCTCTGGTATTTCAATATTCAATATTAGAGCTATCCGAAGTTCGAGTTATCGAGACTCACTCGATAGTTATTTTCTATTGAATGCATATTCTTGGGACCTAATGAAAACTTCGAGATAAACGAATATTCGACTTATGAGACTTTGAGTTATCGCAAGTTGACTGTAATTAACAAAGTTTTTTTTTATTTTTTTATTTTTTTATTTTTTAATGTTGTTCAAACAAACTGCTTATTTCTCAAAACTTGAATTTCTTACTTTCAATTTCCCATATGTTTACATGGAGTAATAAAGTATATAGCATTTGGTCAAATTGAATGATTTCAAAAAAAGTAGTCTAAAAAAAAATTCTGTCTGTGTGTACGGTGGTCAGCTTATCTTCCGAACAAATTGACTTCTATGTTAAAATTTGGTGTGTGGGTTAGTGGTGGCCATGGAACCTATCATTAAGGTTTTCATCAAAATCGCGCATGCACATATGCGCATTAGGTTGAAATCATGAAAAATCAAGAAAAGAATTTACCCAGAACACTTGATTCAATGCATAGTCATTGACAACGAGTCTAATTTCCAAGTCTCAGTTCGTTTGGATAACTTCGAAGTGGGTCCATTCAGATACAAACAAACTAAGTCGTAGTTAAAACAGCAATAAATTTTTTTTTTATACATTACACTCCGGTCCTGGATATCCGGTCTTATGTGGTGGAAGTTGAGATTATTATGTCGGATAACAAAACTAATTTTTATATTAGTATTTACGAATACCAATGCAAGCACTTTATGCATCAAAACCAGCACTCATTCAAAATTTCTGATTTATTAGTACAGACATGATTTGTTAGATCCCCAAAAATCTTGTTATAATCTTTACGTTTCAAAATTTAATTCAGAAAAAGTCTAGCAATACAGTAGAACCTCGATTAACCGTCCCTCCTTTATCCGGAACTCTCTGTTAACCGGCAATAATTTAGTCGACATCAAAAATCTCCCAAATGAGTAATAAATCATTTGTTCCTTTTTAAACCGTAATCTTTTCCCTCGCTCTAAAGTTACATGAGTAATGGTGAGGCTTTTGACTGTTTTTCTAAAGAACTGACATGGTTAGAGCAACCTTTTGGATGCAGATCAAACTGAACTATGCCTTCAAAAAGACTCCGGGATAGAGCAGCGAAACAAAGATTATCAAGATTATTGCAACAAAAACTCATTTCCAACAATTATGTCATAAAAAAAAACATTAAAAGTCCTGTATTCAATAAACGAAAATCATTTACTTTTTATTTTTTTTACAACTCTCTTTTATCCGGAATTTTCGCTTAACCAGCCTACCTTTGGTCCGAATTAGGTCGGTTAATTGAGATTCTACTGCAATTGCAATTATCATATAACCATGTTCCATACACAGTATGAATTGGAAATTTGTTTGATTACAAACACATGGTATGATGGTAATTTACAACTGTTTTGATTTTATATTCAGACACAAGCGTACAAAATCGAAGTTAAAACGAAGGTTTTAAAAATGTAAATGCCGAATTGATGTTTGAGAATTAACGGAGATTTAAAGGTATTTTGAGATTTTCAACTGGCAAGCATGGAGGAGGGATAGGCTGTACTGTATTTCTACGAAAAACAAACGTATCTTAATAATTAAGACAATAAAGTGTTCAGCAAAAAAAAAAGCGAATTATAATTAGTTTGAACCCTAAAAGTTGGTACCCTAAAATTTGTAAATAATTGTAGGTAGGTGTACGTTGTTGAAAAAACCAGAACAAAGGCCCATCTGAAACAAAAAATAATTGAATGGTTTTAGATTTAGTGTGACAGTGGTTATATCCCGTACCTCTAATGTAAATATATATGCAAAAATAACAAAATGGTGGACAAAAAAAAAATTGAAAATTAAAAACGTGTTTTTTTGCCAAAAAAAAAAAAAAAAAAAAATTGTAAAAATTAAAATGTTGCAATAATTCTGGTGAGGGATATAGCGATAAGTGTACAGAATATGTGGTTAAAATATCACAAAGATCACTGCAGTAGTTTCTGAGATTTTTTCAACAGCGCACTACTACCTACTTTTTGAGGACTCCTGTTTACCTGGCATTTTCACTCTAAAAAAGTGGTTAAAATCAATAAATTATAATTATTATTATTATTTTTTTTTGTCATTTACGAATGTTTTCGTTGAACCTAACAAGTTTTATATCAATAAACATAACAGTACTCTTTAAAAAAAAACAAAAAAAAAACGCGTTTTTTTTCATACATTCAAAGTAGACAAAACCCTTAAAATGAGTTGATCAAGATTGAAATTATTTACTTTATCTATAACTTCTCATTTGGTATCAAATGTGACAGTTGTGACTATATTGAATGTGGTCCATTGATATTGTTGCAAAATTTGTCTGTATATAGTGTAAATAGTGACGTATTATTTTAAAATTCTATTGTAATTTATTTTCATATTATTTTCTTTATTAACAGCGACAACACCTAAAGCAATCGAGAAATTTCGAGATGTTTCTTTTCCGACGAATTGGCTGGAAATTTCGCGAATGTTCTCTCGCGCCAAGTATAAATAAGACTGGAGATCGGGAAAGTTTTCAGATTGACTTCGGACTTCAATGAAAGCTTATCGCTTTGTTTACCTATTGGAGTGAGCTTGTATAATCGCTGTATTCGAAGTTGTTTTTGCTGAAGCTTGTGTTGAAGCTTGAGAGTGACCGTTGCCTTTGAATAAATTTTGTGATTTTTCTGAAGAGAGAATAAATATTTTTATACCGTAAAAACTGTGCCATCATTGCCTCAGTGGAAAAATTCATAACAATATACTTCTCGTTTAGATCGCTTCAACCACTTTTCGACCTTTTGATATTAGTTAATGGGGATCGCAATAGCTTTACTTTTTCTATTCTTGTCCTTCTTGACTTTTGCTCAAAATATCAGAGTTGTGGCTATATTGCAAGTGGGTCATTTCAATGCTGTGTTTCACCCCTTTTCGACCCCTTAAAATTGGTTAATTGACATCGGAGTAATTTACTTTTTCTTTACTTTGCCCTTGTGGACATTTTTACCAATTGAATTGTGACTGCACTGGAAGTAAAACATAGGAATATTCCATTCTGGAACATTTTATCCCTTTTCGATCCTTAAAATTAGTGAATCAATATTGGGGTAGTTTATGTTTGTACCTCTTGTTGATATTTGTACCGAATATCAGAGCTATGACTACATTTGAAGTGGAACATTCGAATATTCCTCGTACGAAAAGTTTTTTAGACCCATTAAAGTTGGTTAATCGAGATCGGAATAGCTTACTTTTTCTATGTTTTACCTTGTTGACATTTGTATCAATTTTCAGAGTTGTGACCATATGGGAAGTAAGAGAGTTAGTGATGAGTGAGTGAGTGAGTCAGGAATTTACCTTTTGTATATAGAGATAATAAATAAATGCCATCAACAATGAAACATATAAAACTAGGGGTGTGGAACATCTCCCAACTTTCATTTACATTATAATACTGACGGAGAATTATGTCATTTATTGTTATTATATTTCAACATTCATTTAGAAAAAATTGACAGCTTGACGATATTTTTTGCGATAATCTATATATATAATTCTCTTATGTAACGTCCAAATTTGGCTGTATTTCTGTGAGCAGAATGGCAACGACTTCAAATATCCGATCACAAATCTTCTAAATGTACTTTATACACGAATTTCCAAATTCAGTAAACCAACCAATCGCAATATATCTTTTGAAATTTGACTAATACATCTGGCAACAGCAACAACTTGGATTCACTATATTTTGTTTTTCTTAATATAAATTATTGCCTATTTAAAACTTATTGATTTAATATTTGTGATGATGCAAGAATAAATAGTTCCAAGATGTGTACATTTCTTTTGTATTAGCATTCTGGATAAACCAGACTTTTCGGAAAAGTTATCTGCTGGAACATGTTCCGGAGGTTGCCGGGTTGAATTCAGCGCTAAATCGCCAAATTTCAAAAAGTCGCTAAGAGGCATTGTGCAGTAAATCTGAACCTATATTCATTTCTAATCAGTGCAAATTCAGCTATTACGAATTGAAAACTATCAAAATAACCAATAAAACCACCCACTCAACTTCAAAATCTCATATGAAATTAAAAAAAAAAAAAAACTTTTGGCGAAATAAGGCTAATTTTCTCGCCGAATTTGATTTTCAAAAAATTACGGTTGATTGAATGCCGGATAATTGGCCTTTCACTGTTTTATTTTATTTTCTAAGTATCGCAAAAAAGATTATTTGAACATATGATTGCTTCGTTAAGAAATTTCGATAAGCAACTTTAATTATTTTGGCGTTTCATACGAAACCGACCCGTAAATTTTAATTGTTCAATGAAATAACCGATCTCTTTTAAATATATGTACGATACTGTTTATTTTTGTTGTTTTCCAAGAACTTTCTACTAAGGTGCCATAATGTCCCTGTTTAACGCGTCTCGACAGCAGTAGGATAATGACGTGGCAAGTATTCTGGCTCTTCATAAATAATAAAACGTTTTCAGTTTCATGGCATTATGCAGCCGAAATAGATTTTTGCTAGGGGATATTTTAAATGCTTTACTTTGAGGCGAGCAAAGCGAGCCAAGGGGATTGCATAGCAATCCAGGGGGTTGGCGAGCGTCAGCGAGCAGGGGGCGGAGCCCCCTAGTTCTTGTATAAATCTTATATATATATATATATATATAAACACTCCGCCAAAATGGTTATTTTGGCGATATACTTCACGATAACCCTTATATTATCTTTATTATACATGAAACTGGCTGGATAAGAAAAAACGATCAGTAATGAGGTATTCTCAAGGAAAAGACTCTCTGTTGAAGACATACGTTTTTCAACTTTTTACGCCCTTAAAGCATTTTTAAGGAAATTTCGGAGGTGGAGATGCTTAGAACACTTTAAGAGGCACAGCAATTTTTATCAAAATCGTTGTAGACTTTTTATAAGAATCATTGAAAAACATTTTTTTTTTCAATGGCAGCTACCTTATGCGCAAGCGCGATTTTGACGAAAACCTTAATGGTAGGTCCCACGTCCACCAACACACCGCATACCAAATTTTAACACCTTAGGTCAATTTGTTCGGGAGTTATGCTGACCACAGACACACATACAGACGGACATTTTTTCTAGATCAATTGTTTAAATCAGGGTGTTCCAAAACGTGGAGAAAGGCAAAAAAAAAAAAAAAAAAAAAAAAAAAAAAAAATCGATTTTTTTTTTTTTTTTTTTTTTTTTTTTTAACCGAATGCTATACTTTTATTACCCTATGTATAATACATATGGGTGATTTAAAGTAAAAATCAAAGTTTGGAAGTAATCAGTGATGTTGCTAAAACAGTCTAAACTAATGGAAAACAACGTTTAGTTATTTTAATTATAAATAACGCCATATCAAATAAAAGAAACAAAATTGTTTATGAATTTTTGAATGTGGAATCTTCATTGCAACTGAATTGACACATTGTTTTACTGTAAACGATTCATTTTGGTATAACAATATATTATCTCCTTTTATTTTCGAACCCTTTTTAAAGAACTGAGACATATACACATAAGATAAACACTTTCATAATATATTTTTTAAACAAATTGGTACATTTTGCCAAAACTTAAAACAGCAAGTATGTTGCAAATTTTATTCAGTGAAAAGTTACAACCCAAAACTATTTACGAATGAAATATTTATTACTGCTGAACGTTCATTTTGAGTGAATCGCTTGCCAACAGAATAAAGCAAAAGTTACCCACAAAGAAAACTTTTAACGAAATAAAACTGTTTACATGGCTTAATTCCAAAAATCGATTTAAATAATATCCTGAAAATGGCTCTCTGTAAGGTTTTATTTTCATGTATGATCTATGAATTCTAGTAAAAAAATAGAAGTAATGTAAATCCATTTTCCCTTTCTTCGGGAGGAAAACTCTTCGTAATTCTTAAGAGTGTTTTCCTGTGTTTATCTTAATAATATTCTGTCCTTTTCGAGTAATGTTCTTTCTTTTCTACATCAATTCCATTTAAGTTTTCAAAAATGTCTCATCTTCCTTTGTATTTTCTTTCTCTGAGGCAACGCGGGAATGTGTTTCTTTCTGAAAGAAAAGTATGTAAATCTCCTCGAAGCATCTAACTTTCGTTAGAATTATAAACTTTTAAATGGGTCTGGCACCTTAAAATTTTTGAAATTTATTGTAATTTAAATTCATCTCCTCAAAATGATACCGTATTTGTTACAATATCTTATTTAGAAGTATTTATAAGTTTTTGATGTAAGCACACACAAAACCAACGCCAAAATTGTGTTTTTGGCGATGTACTTTTCGATAATCCTTATAATATCCATTATTATAAGTGAAACTGACGGGAGATGAAAAAACGATCGTTGATGAGGTATGCTCAAGGAAAGAGAACTCTGGGTTGAAGGCATTCGTTTTTCAACTTTTTACGCTATTGAAGCATTTTTAGGTGAATTTCGGAGGTGGGGATGTTTAGAACACCTTAAGAGACGTTAGCACGGCGATTTTTATTAAAATTGTTTTAGCCTTTTTTCAGCAATCATTGAAAAACATGATTTTTTCAATAACAGCTACCTTATGCTCTTGCGCGAATTTGACGAAAACCTTAATGGTAGGTTCCATGACCACCAGGAACCCTCATACCAAATTTGAACATCTTAGTAATGCTGACCACAGTCTCATATACAGACAGACATTTTTTATAGATTACTTTTTTGAAATCAAAGTGTTCCAAAACGTGAAGAAATGCAAAAAAATCGAAAATTATTTTTTTGATCGAATGCTATACTTTCATTACCCTATGTATAATACATATGGGTAATTGAAAGCAACAATGGGGGTTTAATGATTACTACTATCCAACTTATTTGTAATTCTAGAAAAATCAAATTTATGGATGCATATCACATTTGCAAATTATTTAGCATTGACGTAAATTGTCCACAAAATTTTTTCATAGTATCAAGAAGAACAGTAAATATATAATTCATTAATAATATACATATCTTCAGTTACATCACACATTCAGCACTCATAAATAACTTTAAGTTTCTAGGTAAAGTTCTTAATTGACAGCATTAATTTTGCTAATTATTTAACATTAACATTTATTTTAACAATAGGGTATTTGGTAGTAATCCATTTCATTAGGAATCAAAATGGTTTTTTACACATTTAAATATTATCACGTTTTAGTTTGCCGATTCAACTAAATTATCTGCATTAAATCACACGTCTACCACTTTCTAAACTACTGAATTATTTAAAACACTTCTTTTCAATGGGTTACTTTTCACATTTTGCAGTGATAGTGGTAACATACAGTACTATCGAAACATTAATATTTTTGAATGCTCTAGAATCTAGATCAGCGTTCGCCACTAACTTTTAGAGGCGGACCGTATGACTTTTGTTGGAGCTTTTCGCTGGCCAGATACACCAAAATATTTATCTTTAAGGTGTACGTATAGGTTTCAACATTTTTTTTTAATTTTCAATTTAAAAATTAGACCTTTGCACCTTGAAAAGTACATTATTTGTTAAACGGTTTCCAATAATTTTTTTTTTTAATTTCTTCAATTTTAATAATTAATTAACATTTAATCAACTAATTAGGCTAATTTCGAACGGTAATGACAAAAATTCTAATTAATCCACAGATAAAATTTTGGTGTTAAATAATGTGGAATACCCTGTTCTATGTTTTGACCCTATTAACAGAATTTTACAGTGTGTATATTTTGTGATATCTTGCTTTAACTGAATCTATTAGAAAAATCCAAGTTTTTTTATACAGAATCTTATCTTTAAAATTCAATTAAAAAAATATTTATTTACAAATCACTTAGTATTTAGGGTCAAAACATTCAGCAATGTATGCAGATTATATAGCAAAAAACAAATTTCAAAAAATATTATTTAAACTGGAGTTATTACTGTTTGAATGAAATGCAAAAGAGAAAAAACTACAATCTGAGAATAACTTTTAAAAAAGTATTTCTTATATAAAAAACTGTTTATTATTATACAAATTATTATATATTTCCTTTTTTGTATGCTCCTCCATCATAGGGTGTCCTTCTTTTGTGTTGTTTTTATTTTGCTTTTGTTTTTTACGGCCTGACAAATCTTCCCCGATTTTTGCGAGTTATGCTATTTGAAGCCTATACGTATACCTTAATTGCTATCGATATAACAACATATAGCAATTCAGAAAACTAGAATTTTTGTTTTTTTAATCTTAAAAAATTACGATTGATGTTTTCTTCGTATTCTTCTTTTTTTTTCTTTCTTTTTTATAATATTTTAAAAAATAATAGTTTTCATTATTAGTAAATCAAAGTGTAAAAAAGAAGCGAATCCATTGTTTCAATATAACAATGTGATTTGACTTAGCTGTTAATGAAAGTATTTAAACTGTACTTCTAGATTACTCTGCTTTAATCGATATCAATTGAGGGATAATGGCGAGATAATGGCGAGATAATGGCGAGATAATGGCGAGAGAGATAATCGATATCAAAAAGAGATAATTCAATCACTTTTTTTATACAATAGAGTTGATGTCTTTTGTAGTATTTGTCGCAGTCAATTTCAGTAAACTGTCCAAAAGAGATTCAGTTAAGATATTCCTGTATTTATTCTTGATTAAAGGCACCTTGCTAAAAGCTTCTTCATATATACTTAACTTCAACTTAACTAGACATCACTTAGACGGTAGATCGTGACAGTGCTCATAGGTATTTAATCCATTTTGGCGGAGTAAAAGCATAATTCTCGCCAAACCTTACAGCCTTTTGTTCTCTAGAGGGTTGTGGTTTGGCGAACATTATGCTTTCACGCCGCCAAAATGGATTAAATACCTATGAGCACTGTCACGATCTACCGTCTAAGTGATGTCTAGTTAAGTTGAAGTTTAGTATAGTATTTTCGGGCACGTAGTGGAGAACTAATTTGATTATTTTTTATCTTCCGTGGTGTCTGCGGGCCGCAGAAATATATGTCGCGGGCCGAATACGACCAGCGGGAAGCGTAGTGGCTAACGCTGACCTAGACAAATATTCCAATCACATCTCCAGAATGAATTTAATGTTTTTCAGTGATGATCATATTGTTACGAATTTCTGTATATTTGTAAATATTTCGTAGTATTAATTATGTAAAAAGAACATTTTATGTACTTTTCGCATAAGGCAGTGCACGAGTTTGTCTTTACTTCGCTTTCCTGCAATGCGTCTCTTAATGCTTGAAAACGAGTTTTGCAGAGATAATGCTGGAAAACGAGTTTTACAAGGAGAAGGCCATTTAACATTATGGCAATCTCGGCAAGTTGGCGACAGTTTTGGCGACACTTTCGGTCCCCATGTACCTGTATAGGGCTTTTCGACTGCGATCTGGAAAATTCTCCAAATTTCTATCTCTAGAAGATTCGCGAAGGATTTGCTTTCCTATATAAGGCCGAGTGAGTTAGTTAGTTGTCTCTCAGCGAGCATTCAGAGTAGTTCAGAAAGTGAACTGTATTGCATTGTCTTTTGCGTTGGTTTTAACAGTTGGGTATCTAGCTTTTAACTGCTGTTCGTTCTCCATTGTTGTGTAAAGAGCTGTATTGAGTCTATTAGAACGGAAAGTTCTGGAGTTGTAAAAGAATCTGTGAAGAGTTTTATCGGAATAAATGTCTCCAAGTTTTAATCTGCTTCAAGTCTTTCGAACTCATCCACGCAACAATATTTTACTGCAATGATGATTACTATGAGTTCATCAAATGGTAATTAAATGTACTTGATATAACATATCTTTTCACTGAATTAAGGAATGCTCGTTTATCATATCGTGCCCTGCTAGTTCTCTGCAGCCAATGTTTTCAAACTTAGTAGACAGAAATAGTTGCAAAATTATTTTGTGGATCATCGGGCTCCTTGTTGTTTTCAAAATCGCGTTGAAAAGGGACAGTTATCCTCTGAAAGACGCTCTGAAAGGCTTTGTACCCTTTAGGACTAATCTCATCAGTCCATCTTGTTCACCAATAACGTTTTAATGCCATATATTCCTGGTGTAGCTTCGGGGCAAGAAAAATAATATAACCCATAAAAACAGAGTTTTTAAAAAATCCTTTAAATCCATTTTCAATTTTTATATTCATTAACACAGCCCTGTTATCAAAAACATTTATACCAGCAAAATGTGCAGCTAGTATTAAAAATGAACATGAATGTATGCTCTAACGTCAATTTATTTATTTATTTATTTATTTATTTATTTATTTATTTATTTATTTATTTATTTATTTATTTATTTATTTATTTATTTATTTATTTATTTATTTATTTATTTATTTATTTATTTATTTATTTATTTGTTTGTTTGTTTGTTTGTTTGTTTGTTCATTTGTTTGTTTATTTATTTATTTATTTGTTTGTCTTTTTGTTTGTTTGTCTTTTTGTTTGTTTGATTGTTTGTTTGTTTATTTATTTATTTATTAATTCTGATTAAAGTAATTTTATTATTTATTTATTTAAAAAAAAATGGTCTGTTCATTGCTTTTATAACGCGATTGGATGACGGCAAGTTGATTTATTAGTATTCCGTAAAAGCGACCTTTTAGTAACAGTTACAGCACCAAAATTTGATAGAATGCATTGTCCTCGAATCTACCTGCCACGTTTCAGCTCGATTGGATGACGGCAAGTTAGTTAATTAAGCCTCCGCAGATTTCCTCCCCATCGACAAACATACACAAAAAAATCTAAGCTAATATAAAGGATTTAAAAAGAATGATCTACAAAGATTTGGTGAAACCTTCAGCAAAAACTTTCAGCACAATTTAATGAACTGCTTATACTTATGCTCCACAACCTACAACTTGAATAAAGAGCATCTAGAATAAACCAGAAAAGAAATATTGATGAAAGTTTTAACTTCGCAAACTCATAAGTTACAAACTTAAGACGATTCTGCAAAATTCTAATATACAACACCCCATCACAATAAGCAGAAAACTTTTCCTCGTCCTAACTCAATCCAACACCAGAACCAAAGACTTCATAAAAATCCAATTTACCTTCCAAAAGATACCTTTGTTATTATTTCCGCAATTCCTAAACCCTTTCATCTTATTCCAAAAGAATAAAAACGTCCCACACTGTTCCTTAGAACACTTCATCTTCTTCTCTAATGAGAGTTGAGAGATTATCGTCCCTCGAATTCCAACTTCTCTCTCGCACTTTCCCATTCGTTAGCAGGCCGGTCACGTGTCCCTCGTCTCTCGTTTTCCATTGGATCGCTGGGATTAAGACACTGCCCCCTTTTTCCCCAAGAAAAGCTTGAATCGATATTCCGATGCAGTTTCATTGCGATCATCTTCATCGCTACCTTTACTCCATTGTATCTCCAATTTTTATCTTCTAGCCAGTTTATTTATTTTTAGTTTCGTTTCGTCTTTGGATGCGGCTTTTTCGATTTTGTTGGAGGGGGGGGGGGGGAGTTTTGTGGATCGAAGTCTGGATTTTTATTGTTGCTTTTCTCTTTGATTTTTTTTTTTTTATTTTAAGATACTTTTTTTTTCCTTATACAGAAATGCGTTTACGTTGGGACGACAGATAGATCGATATTGGCAAGTTGAAAAGTGGAATGGATGTTGGGATTTTGTTGCTGTTAAATTTTTCTTTTCTTTAAAGTGCTTTTATTCAAAGAACTGTTAGACAACATTTATACATGGTGTATACCAAATTAACAGGATTTTAAAAAACATTATAATTCCTTAACACTTTAGTGTTGAACCAAACTGATTATTTAAAAAAAAAATCTTTTAACTACACAAAATAAAAAATAGTTTGTTTTTTTATCAATAGATGGAGCTTTACATTGATCTCCCGCATTGATTACCCGCAATCTATATAAATACTGAGCAATTGCTTACAGATACCTGTAGCACCATATGTTGAATACATATTCTTTTAATCTCTGAATTAAGACACCAGTCTTATTACCATCTCTATGAAACTCGCATCGACCTACTCTCAAGTGTTCGTGAATTATTGATTCTTCTAAAAGAAAGAAAATAGACTTTTAAAAAGCTATGCTTCAAAATTTTCAGCCTACCAAACGGTATAGTGGTCAGCACACTAGCTTCTAGACCGCGAGGTTGCGGATTCGAGTCCCGTGTTAGACATGGGTATTTGTAAATGTATGTTGGCTTGTCTAATGACGAATGTTTCGGTGCATTATAGCCCTCGTGTTGCTGACGGCGCCAGATAATCTGAAAACAACCAACAACCAAATAAAAATTTCCAAGAATTTCTTTTTTCATTTGTATGATGATTAACTATATGCAAGATTTTGATTCAAATTGGGCTTTTCCGTCATCATCTTATCAACAAAAACTTGTAACTAATCATAATAGCACCTTTAAAAATAAATTCTAATTTTCGAAACAAAATGGCCAATCAGAAACCCGGATTTCATTTTTTCTCCTTCAAGCAGTTGTGGTTTGTGACATATTATCGTTAGAAATATGATCGATGGAAACTTTACCAATGCAGGTATATAAGTATATAAGCAAGTTACTATTGTTTAACAGTTTTTAATACTAGATACACATTTCGATATAAAATTTAACATTTTTAGAAACCTTTCGTTATTTACTTCAATTTTAGAGTTGTTCAAGTTTTTGGGATAGCTAAATGGATATAATTGAAAAGTGTACCCTTTCTTAAAAGTCTTAATAAAGACTTTATTTATTTTATATAACTTTTATCTTGAGTACATTTGAAGTAATGGTAGCAAGTTGAGTTAAGTATCGTCAATCTGAATTTTAGTGCACAAGATCTCTAATTAAAGGCCTTTGCCATCCTTAACTTTCATTCACTGCCACATATTGTCATGAAAATAACTTTTTAATTTGGCTTAATTCGTAAGTGAAGTAATTGCAAAGGCCAGTGACTTAATTTTTAAATAAAAAATTTAAATAGTATTGTTGATATATTGAAAACTTTGTTTCCAGTATACATTGAAAATTAGTAAATTTAATGAAAATAATAATTTTTTTTAACTTTAAACCAACTGGAATTTAGTAGTTTTAAAATGGTTGTGTTCTTTATGATATTCAAAATAGTTTTCAACGTTCAATTTTTATAAAAGTACATAGTGAACTACTTAAAAGATCTCTACCGAACATCTTAATCTTGATATGTGAAGAACTAGTTTTGTTCAGAATTTTTAATTCCTGATAGAATTTTAATTTTACTCGACCAATAAAAAAAAAATTGAATGTAATTTAAAGTGTATAATACAGGGAAGGGAACATACTGGGATATTATATATTCCTGAAATAATTTATTTTCAACTTAATTTTGGTTGGTTGGTTGGTTGTTTTCAGATTATCTGGCTCCGTCAGCAACACTAGAGCTATAATGCGCAGACATGCATGACAAGCCAACATGCATTTAGAAACACCCATGCCTTACACGGGACTCGAACCCACAACCTAGCAGTTTGGAACCTAGCACGCTAACCACTATATCGTTTGATCGGCCAACTTAATTTTCAATCTTATAAAAAGTGGGTAATTTTTAAACATTTTCAAAACAAAATTATTAGAAAAAACCTATTTGTTGTTTCCAAAATTCTGATAGATTCACTGTAGAAATTATTCTGTATATTTTGTATTTAAATTTGAAATTATAAATTGTTTACGAATTATTGAGTTATGGCGAGTATAATTAGACGCTAATTCGTTAATTTCATTTTAATTAAACCAATGAAATATCATCAAATGAAGAAATGTTTTATGCAGATATGTTAGTTTTCTAACACTTGCTAAGTGTGTAGTAATGAATTGTGAATTACAGTAGAACCTCGATTAACCGTCCCTCCTTTATCCGGAACTCTCTGTTAACCGGCAATCATTCAGTCGACATCAAATATCTCCCAAATAAGTAATAAATCATTTGTTCCTTTTTAAACCGTAATCTTTTCCCTTGCTCTAAAGTTACATAAGTAATGGTGAGGCTTTTGACTGTTTTTCTAAAGAACTGACATGGTTAGAGCGACCTTCGGATGCAGATCAAACTGAACTATTGCCTTCAAAAAGACTCCGGGATAGAGCAGCGAAACAAAGATTATCAAGATTATTGCAACAAAAACTCATTTACAACAATTATGTCATAAAAAAAACATTAAATGTCCTGTATTCAATACACGAAAATCATTTACTTTTTATTGTTTTTTACAACTCTCTTTTATCCGGAATTTTCGCTTAACCGACCTACCTTTGGTCCGAATTAGGTCGGTTAATCAAGATTCTAATGTAGTTTAAAAAAAAAAAAAATTATCCTAAGTAGACTGGTACCTTAAATCATAATTGAAAAATCCAATGCCGATTGACTTTTTTGCTAAATAATATAACCCATAAAGTTATTAATATAAATCTTTTATATGCATTGCCAATTTTTATGTTCATTAAAAAAGCGATGTTTTTTTTTGTCAGCGTATGCTTGGTGTTGGCCATCAATTTTTTAATATTAAAACATCTCTATCAGAAAAATCTGCTATAAATTTCAAAATTTATTAATTAGAAATGAACGGGAATTTATGCACTCACAGCCAAACATCTTTTATTTATTCCGATTGAAACAATTTATTTATTTATTTGTTTGTTTGTTTATTTATTTATTTATTTATTTATTTATTTATTTATTTATTTAAACAATATCAACATGAAAGAGTTTCTTCAATGATCAGTTAAATGCTATTTCAGGTCGATTAGATGACTCCAAGTTGGTTTATTAATATACCATAAAAGCGACCTTTTACTGACAGTAACAGCCGCTAAAATTTGATAGAATGCTTTACCATCGACATCGAATCAATCTGCCAAGTTTCAGTTCGATTGGAGAATGGCAAGGGGGATAATTAGACCTCTGCAGATTTTCCCGCCATCGACATACCCCACACACAAAATCGAAGTTAATATAAAAGATTTAAAAATAGTATTACCGAACAACAAACAATAAGTAATAAATTGTTCTCACTCAGTGTCTAAATACTAGAGGTCGGAAATATCGATCAAAATAAATATCGATACTATATCGTTACATAGAAAAAAATATTGATAAAATATCGATATATCGATACATGTTTTGTTTTTTTTATTTGATTTTCAATTTTTTTGTCAGAAACAAAGTTTTTCGGGACAAATTTCTACTTTTCATGATTGCTTTTTTGTAAGGTGACTACTTTTTCAACTGAAATGAACCTATTACAAAAAAAAAAAAAAAAAAAAATATATATATATATATATATATTTGCTTAATTGTTGCAGTTTTGTTGCAGTTTGCAACGCTTAATTGTTGCAGTGATTTTAAGAAAAATTTAGATAATTTTCAATAGATTTTAAGTGTATGAAAAATATTGAATATTGGTGCCGTTCTCAGCCAAGTTCAAACTTTAGTTTTGAAGTTTTTAAAAAGGGAATAAATAAAATCGAAAAAACACATGGAACTACAAAATGATCATCAAAAAACTAAAAATGTTTGAATATATCGATATATCTGTGACTTTTATATAAATTTTTATATCGATATTTTTTTTAGAAATATCGATAAAAATATCGTAGCATCGATATATTGCCGACCTCTACTAAATGCATTTTACTCTGTAGTAGATATTCCCTCATCCACCAATGTTCATACACCACAAATGTTAACTGAATAACAGGGATGAATCAACTCGAATAAAGTGAGAAGGGAGGTATCGATCACGTGACTATAACCCGTAGCGTGCTTAGCAACCAATTAAACGGAGTTTCAAAATTACCGAGTGCCGGGGCTTTCCCCCGAGTTTGTTGCGGTACACGCATGATATAAATACCCGACAATGAACCGCGCCCATCATTCCACTGTTTGAAACAGCCCCCCCCCCTCCCCCCGTGACCTTTTGGGCGCCATTTTGCTCACTCGTAACATTTGCACTGCCCTCGTAATGGAACACAAAATGTTCGAACTGTTACAAAAAATTTCCCGATTTTCATAATGGTGTACAAAATTGTTAGTTTTGTAGCAGAACTCAGGATGTGTACTATTTTCATAATTGTACACGAAATTTGCTATAATATTGTATTGCAATACAAAATGTGTACTAGTTTCATACTGGTACACAAAATGTGTATTAAGATTGTATTGTTGTACAAAATGTTACTTGTTTCATACTGGTACACAAAATGTGTATTAAGATTGTATTGTTGTACAAAATGTTACTTGTTTCATACTGGTACACAAAATGTGTACTTAGATAGTATTGGAATACAAAATGTGTACTTGTTTCATACTAGTACATAAAATGTGTATTAAGATTGTATTGTAATACAAAAAGTGTACTTGTTTCATACTGGTACACAAAATATGTACTAGTTTCATACTGGTACACAAAATGTGTATTAAGATAGTATTGCAATACAAAATGTGTACTTGCTTCATACTGGTACACAAAATGTGTAATAAGATTGTATTGTAATACAAAATATGTACTTGTTTCATACTGGTACGCAAAATGTGTACTTAGATAGTATTGGAATACAAAATGTGTACTTGTTTCATATTAGTACATAAAATGTGTATTAAGATTGTATTGTAATACAAAAAGTGTACTTGTTTGCTTGTTTCCTACTGGTACACAAAATGTGTACTAAGATTGTACAATAATTCAAAATTTGTACTAGTTTCATAGTGGTACACAAAATGTGTACTAAGATTGTATTGCAGTACAAAATGTGTACTAGTTTCATACTGGTACACAAAATATATACAAAGATTGTATTGGAATATAAAATGTACGCTAAGTTCAGAAAATGTGCACTTACTATGGAAGGGGGTACCAGTACTCAAAATTTAAAATATCTCGGTAGCAGTATAGAAAATTTTCACTGCATTGTTCTAAATGCATTTAATTTATTTTATATTGGTATTGTTGATACTGCATCGAAATATGTCTAATTTATACTATTTTGGAACTGGTACACAAACACTGGTATGCTTGAACACGGGTTCAGAAATTTGAAAAACTAGACAATATTAGATGGGCACAGTTATAATAAAATATTTAAATATTTTCTTCATGTAAATAACTTAAAACACATTATTAAAAAAGTCTTCCTGCACATTATAAGAAAATAATTTACTTTATACTTAAAAATGGTAATATGAAAAAGTTGATATCATTTGAAATTTTGTACAAGAGACGATATTTCTTTTTATTATCTATTTTACATCGTTTTCCTTTACTTATCAAAACACTCAGTTTGCCCAAGATTGAAGCAAAATTATTAAAAAATGTGTTCGGACTTATTTTCGGAATGTTATACTTAAATAGTGATCGTTTTGAAATTTTAATCAAAGTTGGCTGATTGATAAAATGTTTTAACTAAAATCAAAAATTTAGAGGGGAGACGTTCTTGCGCAGTGACAATTAAATTGTTTTATATATAAAAGCTAAGAAAAATAAAAATCCCTTTATTGTTTTAAAACGCAAAAGAAACTCTTTAAAACTTTTAGTATCAGGTTTCACTTATCAGTAGATAAATTATCAGCACAAAACTGATAAAAAACTCAACTTGTTTTAATAGTATTCAATATAATAATTAGTATACCATTTAACTTTTAAAGACCAAATTTACTTTTTGTTAAATTAAATAAGATCTAATTTACTTTTTATCAAATTACATTTTTTAAAAACCAAATTTACATTTTACCATAATAAATTTTTTAAAGTTCATATTTAATGTTTACTAAATTACAGTTTAAAAACGAATTTACTATTTACTGAATTGTATTTTTAAAAAAAAAATTCACTTGTACTAAATGAAATTTTTAAATGCCAATTTTAAAACTCCAACGTTTTAAAAACTGTTAAAGTTTAAAATAGTTCTAAAAGTATTATAATTTTCTAACAAATTACAAACTACAATAACTCTATCATTAGATATTTTGCCAACGTGAACTTAACATAAAACTCAAAAATACTCTTTAACATATTCAACACGTAAATCAGGTCATTGTCTATTTATCTTAACACTGATTTTATGTCCCAGTACGTCCCTGATCTTAAAAGAAAGTTCTATACTAAACTCCAACTTAACTTGACATCACTAGACGGTAGATCGTCACAGTGCTCATAGGCATTTAATCCATTTTGGCGGCGTGAAAGCATAATGTTCGCCAAACCACAACCCTGTAGAGGACATATGAATTTACACCAATTGGTACAATTTACAGTTTTTATATTTTCAATAGTTAAAAAATGAGTCCTTTTGGCGATATTTTTGGCGATAATTTTTACATTAGTTGGCAAAGGGAGACGGAGGATGAGATATAAGATTTGAGTTGTATGCTATTCCAAAATCCATAATTATAAACTAGAATTGATGCAAATTTGAAACGGAATTGATGCAAAGGAAAAGAATAAATATAATATTTCCCTCAAGATCTATTTACAATTAAGACAGGACATTAAGGTGACTGATTGATTACTATAAGAACTACATATGCTACAGTGCTAATATGAAAATTTTCAGACACTATTAATTTCAAAATAAAATATAGTCTGAATACACAACTATACTAAACTTCAACTTAACTAGACATCACTTAGACGATAGATCGTCACAGTGCTCATAGGCATTTAATCCATTTTGGCGGCGTGAAAGCATAATGTTCGCCAAACCACAACCCTGTAGAGAACAAAAGGCTCTAAGGTTTGGCGAGAATTATGTCTTCACTCCGCTAAAATGGATTAAATGCCTATGAGCACGGTGAAGATCTATCGTCTAGTGATGTCAAGTTAAGTTGGAGTTTAGTATAGTAAGGATCATTCACTATACTCGCTATGTTGCAGTCTTCTAGCCCAGTGCATTTAGAAACTACTTTCTTTAAACATTGACATTTGGTGAGTAGGTGCAGAAATGATCACTTAATAAAATGACATAAATAATATAAAGCAACTAATATATTTTATTTTATATTTGAAATCCTTACATCAATGGATACGTAATGGCTCCATTTGGTTTTGCCTCTTGCTATTTTAATGTTCATTTATAATAGATAGACATTAAGGTATACATATACATTAGGAATTGAAAAATTTGACTCAAGTCTGCTTTTTTTTTTTAATATTCCCGAATTCATTACCTTTAAAATAATACCATTTTCTTTCTGAGACTCAATATACATTTTAAATTGCCGTGGGTTTTGTGAACCTGTTTTGTATCTCATTCATTAGTGTAGTAAACTTTAAACGCGTTTTCTGAAGGATGACATTGCGGTGTTATATGACTTTACGCCAACGGTCATAACTTCATAATAAATAGTCCGATTTACAAAATTCTAATTTTATTCTGAAGACACAAGTTGTGAATGTGTTTCCTATGGAGATCTAACATATATTGTTATAAAAACATTTTTATGAATATTTTAATCTTAATTTTTTGTTAAAAACTATTTATTTTTTCAAACTTTTTATTTAAAAATTTATAATTAAATAAATATTGCATCCAAATTAAAAATTCGCCACAGGAACATGCGTCAATATAATATCTTTTATTTTCAATAAAAATCACACCTCTAAGTTAATTACAAATTTATTTATGTATGTTCTAGTAATATCCTAATTAATCACTTTAATTGCAATTAGCTGATTAAAAAATTGAAGAAAAAAAAAGTTTATATATATAAATGCATCATTTTTAATTCTGATATACTGCCAAAAAGTTTGAAATTATTACTTAAAAATTAAAGAAAATCATCTCGATTGTATTTGTATACCTTAAATGAAAACAATTTATGGCATTTTAGTCCGAGAGGCGACTGCAATTTTTGGACCTCATCGAACATCATTCTGAATTTTTTATAGAAATTGGAGAAAAGTGAGTAGATTACGAATCCACTGGTCTGCCGTGGTAAAAATGGCCGAAACTGGTCCAAAATCGACTTGGAATGAGTTGAACTAAAATCCGATTGCCAAATATGTCATAACTTGCCAAAAAGAGAAGAACCTTTTTCGTCTGGGAACGCACTGTATTTTGATTTTCAATGAAAAAAAGCGCAAACGATTTCTGATTTCTGGCTCGGTAAAACTAGTATCTTTTAAAAGTAAGCCAAATTGGCGACATCAGTTACGTCATCAGTGACGTAATGTTTATTGCCAACTTGGCTCCCTTTTAATAGATGCAAGTAGACCGTCGCCAGATATCTGAAACGTCTGCATCCTTCTTAATTGAAAATTAAAAAGTGAGGGTTATCGAATAAAACAAAAATGCTCATTATTTAGCAAGTTATGGCACATTCGGCAATTGGATTTAGTTCAACTTATTAAAAGTCGATTTTTGACCAGTTTCGGCCATTTTTGCCAAGGCAGACCAGTGGATTCGTAATCTACTCACTTTTCTCCAATTTCTATAAAATATTCAGAATGATGTTCGATGGTGTCCAAAAATTGCAGTCGCCTCTCAGTCTTTTTCATTAAGTGACCATTTCTGTACCTACTCACCAAATGTCAAAGTTTTATAGAAAGTAGTTTCTAAATGCACTGGGCTAAAAGATTGTAACATAGAGAGCATAGGAAATGGTCTTTACTAGGACTGCCTCTTAACATGCATCTTTGTGCAACATTTCCATACGTAATATAATTGTGTACGGAAACGTTTACTTGAACAATGAAAGTTTTTTCCATTGGCAAAGATCAAAAGTTGCGACTGGAATAAATCCAATGCTGTCACTCTACGGGCAAAGGAGGGCTGGGGGAGAGGGGGGGGGGGGCTGTACGTGAGGGGAATTTCCCCTCTGAGTCGGTGTCATTGATAGCCGGATCGTGGTTTGGCTACCGTGGGACTATTTGTTGCCGAGGAATCCGGGCCGCCATTTAAAGAGTTATCTGTAATACTGAAAGAAAATACAGAAAGGGATGGATTTATTTTCAACTCTTTATAAATTACGCGAAGAGGGGATATTTTTCGAATTATGAAATTTAACTAGTTTTGGATTTGATTAAGCCTACTGTTGTTTAAACTTGATATATATATTAGTTGTAATTCAGAAGGAAATGCAGAGATGTAATTGTGTCATTTCATTACAGGATTTGGTTCTATTTTGACCTATTTATGAATTGCATGTTGTGACGTGATATTTTTTAATCGACAATTCTCGCATTTTTTTTATGATTTTTTTATTCAATTCTAAACGTTTCTAAAAGACCATAAACACAAACATTTCTGGCTCAATGCGATTTTTCTTTTTTATTAATTTGCGATCAAAGTTATCTGGCTAGACATTGACGAGAAAACGATTCATTCCACTGGCATTGAATGTGACGTCATTGCTTCCCAAACATCTAGTCTTGAAATTCAGCAGCAGAAACCAGATTTGCAAGTTTCTGGTAAATCACACCATCCTGTATAGAATATGGCCAACGCCAACTATTTCAATGCCAACAATTTGTCAGAAGCCTCTCGATAACCACAGAAACTGTAGAAACCCTTGACGTCTAGGATTTTGCTGAGTGTTTTGATCGGACTGGTTTTGAATCGATTTTGAGGCAATTTCTTTTCTTAATATTTAAATAACTAATTTTTTTAAAGAACTTTTGTTTAAATATTTGGAATCGGAAAGAAATTCTTCATAAATATAAACTCATTTCACTCGTTTTTAAAAAATGCGGGAATTGTCCATTGCCGAATTCAATTAGTTTTGGGTAAAATAATGTCTTATGTTTTTGTAAGCGTAATATATTAGTTATAACACAGAAAGAAAATTCAGAGAAATTTGTTAAAGGATTCGGGTTTATTTTCTTTGATTTCTAAATTGCGTGTATGGAGGGAAGTGGGGGGGGGGGATTTGTTCGATTGCTAAATTGAATTAGTTATGGATCGAAGAATAGCGTCTGTTTTTTCAAATGTTATATATTAGTTGCTGATCAAAGTTTGGGTGTGAATTTTGCAGGTTTTCTTCCAGTAGATGTGAAAATACCAGAATCGTGATTTTTTTCCATTTTGAGCATGCGCGATATTGACGAAAACCTTAATGACAGGTCCCATGGCCACCACCTACCCATACACCAAATCTGAACATCATATGTCAATTTGCACACACATACACACATAAAAGATTCAATTAGTTATGGATCGATGAATAGCGTCTGTTTTTTCAAATGTTATATATTAGTTGCTGATCAAAGTTTGGGTGTGAATTTTGCAGGTTTTCTTCCAATAGATGTGAAAATACCAGAATCGTGATTTTTTCCCATTTTGAGCATGCGCGATATTGGCGAAAACCTTAATGACAGGTCCCATGGCCACCACCTACCCATACACCAAATCTGAACATCATATGTCAATTTGCACACACATACACACATAAAAGATTCAATTAGTTATGGATCGAAGAATAGCGTCTGTTTTTTCAAATGTTATATATTAGTTGCTGATCAAAGTTTGGGTGTGAATTTTGCAGGTTTTCTTCCAGTAGATGTGAAAATACCAGAATCGTGATTTTTTCCCATTTTGAGCATGCGCGATATTGACGAAAACCTTAATGACAGGTCCCATGGCCACCACCTACCCATACACCAAATCTGAACATCATATGTCAATTTGCACACACATACACTCATAAAAGATTCAATTAGTTATGGATCGATGAATAGCGTCTGTTTTTTCAAATGTTATATATTAGTTGCTGATCAAAGTTTGGGTGTGAATTTTGCAGGTTTTCTTCCAATAGATGTGAAAATACCAGAATCGTGATTTTTCCCGTTTTGAGCATGCGCGATATTGACGAAAACCTTAATGACAGGTCCCATGACCCCCACCTACCCATACACCAAATCTGAACATCATATGTCAATTTCCACACACGCACACACATTTTTCAGCACATTTGTAGGATTGTCTGCTAGGAGAGTTCCAAGTTTTCTCACTGCCGAACATTTCCCCCGTCGAAATACCTCACGGAAGGTATTCCCATTTACAACCATACAATTACAATGCTTCAGTGCAGAATATCCCTTGAATATATTCTCTTTTTTAAGAAAAATCCCAATACAAGCAACAAATAAAATGACGAAAATCCACCAGTCCAACCGCCATCCGTACTTGATCGTAGATAGACTCCTAAACATGCCGGTTCCTACGATAAATCTTTTGTCTCGACCGATAACAGTATCCCCCCCCCCCCTCCCAAGTCTAATCCCTCCGGGGGACTTTCCACCCCCTGAATCACCGAAAAAGCTTTTAAGAGGGTGGGAAGTGCCTCCCGGCTGACTTAATGGAAGTGTGCCCTTTGTGTGGTGGGCTGAAAGGCGGCGTCATGCCCCTAAAAGGGTTTGACGGAGGCGTCTCGTCTACTCCCTGCTTTTGTTCATTTGGGATGGGAGAAGTGTCTGGAGAAATGCGTTAATTTGTTGACTCTTCCCTTGGATTTTGACTTCGAGACTGGAATTATGTATTTAGAAGTTTATACGAAAGGCGTTGTCTTTCAGTCTGAGATGAATATTATAGTCCGAGAGGCGACTGCAATTTTTGGACCCCATCGAACATCATTCTGAATTTTTTTTATAGAAATTGGAGAAAAGTGAGTGGATAACGAATCCACTGGTCTGCCGTGGGAAAAATGGCCGAAACTGGTCAAAAATCGACTTGGAATGAGTTCAACTAAAATCCGATTGCCAAATATGCATAACTTGCCAAAAAGAGAACAAACTTTTTCATCTGGCAGCCCACTAAATTTTGGTTTTCAATGAGAAAAAGCGCAAACGATTTCTGTTCTCTGGCTCGGAAAACTTGTGTCTTTTAAAAGTAAGCCAAATTGGCGACATCAGTTACGTCATCAGTGACGTAATGTTTATTTGCCAATTTGGCTCATTTGTAAAAGATGCAAGTAAGCCATAGACACACATCCGAATCGTTTGCCACCTTCTTAACTATGAAACTCCTTTTGAAACTCCTTTTAAGTCCAAGATCTGGCAACGCTGCGTAAACGTGTGGAATGAAGGTCTATAAGCATTTCCTTCTAAGCGTAAATAACAAACAATGGCCCTAATATATTTACTTAACTGCATCGAGTAAATTTCAATTTGATAGCAGCGATGAGCTGGTATTGCGGTATAGCAAAGCGAAACGCACTACTGCGTGTGGCCAGAAGGGGATTTCCTTAAGAATTCGCGTGGCGCTCAACGTGTTACGAGACCCCCCCCCCCAAAAACCTAATATTGGGAATTGCCATTGATAACGAGGGCATTTACCTAGATTAAACTCAATTGGATAACGACAAGTAGATTAATTAGCCATTTGAAGATGTTATCCTCCAGAAAAACGCGCCGACCAAACGGTATAGTGGTTAGCGTGCTAGCTTCTAGACCGCGAGGTTGCGGGTTCCGAGTCCCGTGTTAGGCATGGGTGTTTGTAAATGTATGTTGGCTGGTCTAATGACGAATGTTTCACCGCATTATAGCCCTCGTGTTGCTGACGGCGCCAGATAATCTGAAAACAACCAACCAACAAAAAATTATTTGTGTCTGCAGAGCTTTAAGGCAAACCCGCATAAAGTTGCATTGAAATATAATCACTATAAACAGTCTAACACTTTTATGTCAGAGAATATATTTTTTTTTGTAAAGACAATGCCTTCTCAAATACTAATTAATAACTAACGAAGACTTAAACTTGAAAATTCCCGATATGATACTAAATCTTCTTTACAGATTTAATACAATGTAACATTCTCTTAAGCGATCTATTCTTTTCGGCTACAAATCAAGAAACATGAACCCCGCCGACGTTCTGTTCTCATCTAAAATTAATTCTTTGGACGAGACATAAAATGAAAGGTGGAACTCGCAGTAAATAACAGGATGTAGTACTTTTATTAACAATGTTACAAGTTGCGACAATTTCTCTTCTAAGAACACTTAATATTCATTTACAAAATGAGCTCTCAATATTTCAAGCAGACGATTTTGGATATAAAAATGGTTACAAATGGTCGTAGCGTGGTATTAAATTAAGGCTGCTATTAAATAGAATATTTTAGTACTTATTCTCTAAGCTATTATATAATATGCGTTTTGTAATTCTATAAATCTCGTAGTTTTAAAATGTTTTTAATGGTATATCAGGATGTATATAATATGAATAATTAATTTACAATGCTGTAGTCTTATTTTTTAATTAATCTATCATAATATTAAACATGCATAATTTATCAAACAAATATTTTTGTCCAACAATTGTTTAATAATAAGCAATAATTGTTCGCAATAAGTATTCGCACCTTATAAAGATATTATCGCTCTTCGATGTAGATGACTTATTAGTATTATTATTAATAAAATGCTATTAGTAAAAATACAATATTAATACCCACCGAAATTAATCGCGAAATATTCTTCTCAGAGGTTTGATTCGTTTAAGGTTTGGTTTCGTCTTTTTGTTTTTTAAATTAGATTTTGTTCAAAATTGAAATATAATTCTATACTATATATTCAATAACGGTTGTGTAGAATATCTATTTTCGAATGTAATATGAAAGAAATTTCCTTTTAGTAAGAAACATATAAAGAAAATTTTACATCATTTAAATTAGATATTGAAAACATTAAGGGGCCTAGGAACCCTTACATGAATCGAAATCAAGGATTTTGAGTTAATTTTTAATAGTTTAACATGCTATGATTTAAGTCTTACATTAAGTTGTTTTTCTGTAGAAATATGAAATAAAATATGGAGATTTATAAACAACTCTAAAATTTGTTTAAAAAAATATTAATGAAGGCCTACAGAGGGGTGTTCCCTAAGCAAAAATTTTGAACGGCCTAAAAATTTTACTAGTGTTGTGTGCAGCATAACTTGATTAAAAACCACCCAAAATATCCGTCTTGCTTTTTTATCTTTATAACAATCGTATGAATAAAATAATCTCTAAAAACTAAATTCAACTCTAAAGATTTACAAAAGTTCTCAAAATAATTTTTTTAATTTCTTTTTGGAAGTTTATTCCAAACATAATATTGTAACAATTACGAGAACAAAATTTGAAGGAATTTGGAGCAAATTTTTTTTTTTTTTATATCCTGCACACAACGATGAAAAACACAACTTTGAGAAAAACAACGTCCCGAAGTTAATATTTCCAATAATATTTCCAAATCGAGTTAAATTAAAATTACTTCAATAAAAATAACAATTTTTGTTAACGGTTGATTTTGAAATACAGTTATCTTTATTTGTCATAAGAAAAGAATACTTTTTGAAAAATTTAAGAGTTCCTAGATCCCACTTTAGCTGACTTCAAAAAAGGCGAGTTTTCAATGGTTGAATCTTGTTTGCTTGTACAAGGGGCATCACTTCACTTTCCTTGGGTTTTAAAAGCTTAACTTTGAAGCCAAGTTAAAAAGTAAATAATTCTACATATAATAATTAAAGTGTTCTAGTGAATGTTTCGTTTTACAGCTGTTTGATTCTAATAAAAAAAACTATGGGTGTGGAACATCGCACAACTTTCAATTACACTATAATAGTGACATGGATTTGTGTCATTTACCGTTTGTATATTTTATCATTCATTTAGGCAAGTTTAGTGATATTTTTAGCGGTAATTCTTGCAGCGATCTGAAAAAAAAAATTAAAAAGAAAAAAAATTACGGTGATATACTTTTCTATAATCTTTATATTATCCTTTATTATAAACGAAACTTAGGGGAAAAGAAAAAACGGTTGTTGATGAGGTATGCTAAAGGAAAGAGAACTCTGTGTTGAAAACATTCGTTTTTCAACTTTTCACGTCATTAAAACATTTTTACGGGAATTTCGGAGGTGGGGATGTTTAGGACACCTTAAGAGGCATTACCACAGCGATTTTTATCAAAATCGTTAGAGCCGTTCTTTAGCAATCATAGAAAAACATGATTTTTTTCAATGCCAGCTTATGCGCATGCGCGATTTTGAAAAAACCTTAATAGTAGATCCCTGTGCCGTTACCAACCCACACACCAAATTCGAACATCGGAGGTTAATTTCTTCGGGAGTTATGTTGACCACAGACACACACACACACAGATAGGCATTTTTTCTAGATTACTTTTCTGAAATGATGATGTTCCAAAACTTGGAGAAATGCAAAAAAAAAAAAAAAAAAAAAAAAAAAAAAAAACGATTTTTTTTTTTTTTTACATTTTTTATTGAATGCTATACTTTCATTGCCCTATGCATATATATAGGTAATTGAAAGTAAAAATATAATAATTGCCCATCACTATAACTTATATTTGTAAATTTAAATCAGGACGGTTTAAAAAGAATTTTGTGTATGTTAGTCTCATGAATTACATGGGATATTTAAATAATATAACATTTGGATATTTCATTTTTTAACTGATGCAGATAGTTATGAATTACTCTTGAATACTCTCCATGGTTGCATATGTATTCATTTTTTTAATATAAAAATATTATAGAATTCGACTACTACTTCCATTTAGCTTGATTTTCAAAACAGTTACAAAAATCGTCTGAGTTACAAAAATCGTCTGTATGTAATTGTAAATATTGAAGTATTTATTTTAAAGTTCTATTTTATCTTATTTTATTTGTCAACAGCGATAATACAGCGTTAGAAAAAAATGGCAACACCTAAATATATCGGGAAATTTCGTGACATTGCAACATGTGGTTAGTTAACTGGATTTTGCTTGAAATTTCGGCCGCGAGACTATAAAAAGAAAAGCAAAAAATAGAATCGAGAGATCAGTCGAGTATCGTTTGTTGTTCAGAGAGCGTCGGATGTTTTGTTTACTTTCATGGTGCCTGAATTATCACTGTGTTCGAAATTGTACGTACCGAAGCTTGAACTGAAGATTGATAGCAATTGTTCTTCGTTTTGTGAGCCTTTGATTATAGTTTTATTACACGTCATCATATCTTCTGAGAAAATTTTCTGACAATATATAGATTTTCAAAACCAATATTGTGTAGAAAATCAAATTTTACCGGAGAGGGGGGGAGGGGGACTTATTTCACTTTGATTATAAATAAAAATTCTTATTAAGCTCTTGTAGTGATCCAAAAAAAAAATTATACTTTTATTTCACCAGTAATTCATTAAACAATAATAAAAATTTCAAATCCTGTACATGAATGTGATATATAGTCGTTGAAACCGAACCAAATAGAATTTTCATGAATATTATTTTGAGTAATGGAATCAACGTTCAAGAATATTATAATTCTTTTTTTTTTATACTTTTATATACTTTTCTGAAAGTTAACATGAGCAACGAGTTTTAATTAAAAAAATCCAACAAAATGTTATCACATTATACCAGAATGAAATCTCCATAAAACCGAACATTTATAGAACACCTTCTTTACTTCTTAGCTTCTTTACTCGGAAGGATCTTAAAGCGTAGACTAATAGACTGAGAAGCGACTGCAATTTTTGGACCCCATCGAACATCATTCTGAATTTTTTTATAGAAACTGGAGAAAAGTGAGTAGATTACGAATCCACTGGTCTGCCTTGGCAAAAATGGCCGAAACTGGTCAAAAATCGACTTTTAATAAGTTGAACTAAATCCAATTGCAAAATGTGCCATAACTTTCCAAATAATGAGCATTTTTTTTTTTTTTTTGTTAATCCTCACTCTTTAATTTTCAATTAAGAAAGTTGCAGACGATTCGGATGTGTGGCTATGGCTTACTTGCATCTTTCACAAATGAGCCAAATTGGCGATAAACATTACGTCACTGATGAAGTAACTGATGTCGCCAATTTGGCTTACTTTTAAACGATGCAAGTTTTCGGAGCCCGAGAACAGAAATGGTTTGCTCTTTTTCTCATTGAAAATCAAAACGAAGTGGGTTGCCAGACGAAAAAGTTTGTTCTCTTTTTGTCAAGTTATGACATACTTGGCAATCGGATTTTAGTTCAACTCATTCCAAGTCGACTTTTGATCAATTTCGGCCACTTTTGACACGGCAGACCAGTGGATTCGTAATCTACTCACTTTTCTCCTATATATATATATAAAATTCAGAATGATGTTCGATGGAGTCCAAAAATTGCAGTCGCCACTCTGACTATAAGCGCAAGTAATGTTGTTCCGAGATATAACGAGGCTTGACATGGAGATTAGAAACAACAACAAGTGATGGTTATACAGTAATTATGAGAAATAATAGTCCAAGAGGCGACTGCAATTTTTGGACCCCATCGAACATCATTCTGAATTTTTTATAAAAATTAGAGAAAAGTGAATAGATTACGAATCCACTGGCAAAAATGGCCGAAACTGGTCAAAAATCGACTTTTAAGAAGTTGAACTAAATCCAATTGCCGAATGCGCCATAACTTGCCAAATAATGAGCATTTTTTTTTATTTGGTAGCCCTCACTCTTTAATTTTAAATTAAGAAGTTTGCAGGCGATTAAGATATCTGGCGACGGTCTACTTGCATCTATTAAAAGGGAGCCAAGTTGGCAATAAACATTACGTCACTGATGACGTAACTAACGTTGCCAATTTGGCTTACTTTTAAAAGATATAAATTTTCTGTGCCAGAGATCAGAAATCGTTTGCGCTTTTTCTCATTGAAAATCAAAACGCAGTGAGTTGTCAGACGAAAAAGCTTGTTCTCTTTTTGGAAAGTTAGGACATAATTAGCAATCGAATTTTAGTTCAACTCATTCCAATTCGATTTTTGATCAGTTTCGGCCATTTTTGCCACGGCAGACCAGTGGATTCGTAATCTACTCACTTTTCTCTAATTTCTACAAAAAATTCAGAATGATGTTCGATGGGGTCCAAAAATTGCAGTCGCCACTCGGACTATAAGCCTCAACTAATGTTGTTCCGAGATATAACGAGGCTTGACATGGAGATTAGAAACAACAACAACAACAAGTGATGGTTATACAGTAATTATGACAAATAAGAGATTTGATAAGAATTTTCCATCAATTTTAGGGGCACGGGTAAGTTTGCGTTTAAATATTCCTGTCATGATGTAATCTGACATTTCCTACGATTTGCATGGGGGGTTAAACAACTGCAACTATTACACATCCCCCCAAGTAAAGCTGTGTTAGTCAACCAATTAAAAGATGTGACGGGGGTCAGAAAGGTCTGGAGAAAGTTGAAATCGGGGGAAACGCGGAGACGTTTTTCCGGTGTGTATAGGAGTGAAGACTGTGGTTTTGGAGCGGAGAAGAGTTCTTAAGAGAGAGAGAGGATGACCCACTGCCGATCGCTTACCCCTGAAATTCCATGTGAGTTGATTACCTTTCTTCCTCTATCCTCGGCCTGCTTCGATTTAAGTAACTATAACAATGCCTGAATTTAATTGCATATTTTAGTATTTATTGAATATTTACCTATTTGGAGAATTTTTACCTTTTATTTCATTTTAATTTTAATACTTGGATGCATGACAGTAAACTTGTGTTACTGTCATTTGAGGAATTTAATCTGTGCGTTTATAGTGTATATTGAATAAACTAGTAGATTGATTATGCCGGCCTGGTTATTTTGGTTTGAATTTTAAAATTATGAAGTATTTTAACTTTGGTTTATCTGATGTTGTTAATATTACTCTAACATCTTACGGTCCAACGCCTTTTACCAAATCACACTAAAGATCACGACAATTCCCACCCTGGTTTTACTTCCCCTCTCAACAAAATCCATGGCCTTATAAACCGAAACAAAACGTAATCCCCTTTCAGAAAGAAATCGCCCCATCTCTGTTTGAAAAGTGACGTCACTTCCGATCCTTTCGTGGCCGTCGGAAGCTAGGGGCGTCATTTCCGGTTTGAAAATCCGGGACTCAAAGAAAGGGGAGAGAATCTTTGAAGTATCCAATTTCCTGCGGACTCCGGGATTTAGAGAGAGATAACCTCTCACTATCTCTGAATTCGGAAAGGGGATTGGAAATGGAAATAAATATCCCCTTGGTGCTAAGCCCCAGCGACCACGATCCGGGATTCATATCTGGTGCTTTAGATCTGGGTCTGAGGTTACGTACATTGGGAAAGTTGTTAGGGCATGCGCAATAGCTCCTGTGGGTGTATACAGTGTGTCTGTAAAGTGATGGTGCATTTTTGACCAGGCACAGGAAATCAATCATTCGCGCCAGCAGAAATAATTGCAAGGGGGGGGGGGGTGCAAAACTACATTTTTATCAAAATCTTTAATTTTTTTAGAAATTTTAATTAATAGTTATGCATTTTAAATTATACTCTTTGAGAATAGTTTTAAGAAATTCATGCTATGTATTTTTGAAAGCGCAACCCTGTTAAAAAGAAAATAGTAAAAATATTTTTTTTTAAATATTTTTAACGATTGTTTATAATCCAGCTAGATCTCACGGCGTTCAAGAGACAGTGTTTAGAACAGAGGAACACTAAGATGCAAAAATACAGAAGAGTAACATTATATTTATTCCAAGATTTGGAAATAATTAAAAAAATATATATATGAAAAATGAAATACAAATCAGTATTGGATATGTTTAATTGAATTCTAAAAATGGATTTCAAGATACTACATCTGATGACTTAAAAAGCAAAATATTTTTCCAAGAATTTTGAGAACTATACAGGAAATGATTATACAATAAAAGAAATAAATACTTCTACTCAGCCTCCAATAATCCTACACAATAGGCGCCAGTAGCCATAAAAACGTCATAGAAAAGAAAGAAAAAACTGAAATAATAGAAAAACATATACTTATTGTAACGTAAAAACCAAAACGGCATATGTGCTTCTCTTTTTATCTTGGAATTTACACCTTTTCTCTCATATATATATTTTTTTAATTTTCAAGAGCTTGGGGGATGCAAATGCACCTCCTTGCACCCTTCTGGGGGTGCCCATGGAATCAATGAAACAAGATTAAAATGTGAAATCTTCACCAAATGAAAAGAAAACTCTCCAAGTTTCGTACCTATTCAGTGCAGTTCGATTTGGCTTCCATTTGTTGCGCTACACACATATAAACGATATTCAAGTTCTTCCCACACAGGGTTAAGGGAGTCCCGTGTAACAGAATGAATCACATCTGTGATTCTCTGTTTTAAATGATTAACGTCGAATTAATGATTCGAATTTAGCAAGCCACAGAATACATTGAATAGACTGAGAGGCGACTGCAATTTTCGGACTCCATCTAACATCATTCTGAATTTTTTTATATAAATTAGAGAGAAATGAGTAGATTACGAATCCAGTGGTCTGCGGTGGCAAAAATGGTCCAACCTGGTCAAATTAGAATTTTAATAAGTTGAACTAGATCCAATTGCCAAATGCGTCACAACTTGCCAAATAATGAGCATTTTTTTTTTTATTTGGTAACCCTCACTCTTTAATTATCAATTAAGAAGGTTGCAGACGATTCAGATATCTGGCGACGGTCTACTTGCATTTATTAAAAGGGAGCCAAGTTGGCAATAATCATTACTTCACTGATGACGTAACTAATGTCGCCAATTTGGCTTACTTTTAAGAGATACAAGTTTTCCGAGCCAGAGATCAACACTCGTTTGCGCTTTTTCTCATTGAAAATCAAAATGCAGTGGGTTGCCAGACGAAAAAGTTTATTCTCTTTTTGGAAAGTTAGGACATATTTGGCAATCGGATTTTAGTTCAACTCATTCCAAGTCCATTTTTGAGCAGTTTCGGCCATTTTTGCCACGGCAGACCTGTGGATTCGTAATCAACTCCCGTTTCTCCAATTTCTATAAAAAATTTAGAATGATGTTCGATGGGGTCCAAAAATTGCAGTCTCCTCTCGGACCAAATATGTCCTAACTTTCCAAAAAGAGTATAAACTTTTTCGTCTGTCAACCCACTGCATTTTGATTTTCAGTGAGAAAAAGCGCAATATTGATAACAAGCGCACATAGTTTTGAATAAAACTTAAATATATATTGACAACAACAAGAAAAGAACAAGCGCTTTTAAATTTTAATTTTACTTAATTAACAACTTCTCTAACAACGGTTACTATAAGAATTTTAACGAATCATATGGCTTTGACGGAGCTATTTCATGACGTCACTCACTTGTGGAATCACTATTGACTAACACGGCCAATCCTGTCTCCTCTTAGTTCAAGACGTCACGTATAAGATTATTGCGCAGCCAATCAGCGTGTAGTAAAACCGGATCACACATCACTGTGGCGTATTTAATAAGGTCAGGATAAGTTGTATTGGACTAACTTTTAAAGTTGTATTGGCTTACTTTTAAACGATGCAAGTTTTCTGATCCCGAGAACAGAAATGGTTTGCACTTTTTCTCATTGAAAATCAAAACGCAGTGGGTTGCCAGACGAAAAAGTTTTTTCTCTTTTTGGCAAGTTATGTCATATTTGGTAATCGGATTTTAGTTGAACTCATTCCAAGTCGATTTTTGATCAGTTTCGGCCATTCTTGCTACGGCAGACCAGTGGATTCCTAATGAACTCACTTTTCTCCAATTTCTATAAAAAAAATTCAGAATGATGTTCGATGGGGTCCAAAAACTGCAGTCGCCTCTCGGACTAGAACTTTCCTTTGTACCGTCCACATCCAGTGCTGCCACATCTCGATCATCGATATAGATAAACAACTGGATAGACTGCTTAACGCTGGGAAAATGAAGCCGTTGCCAGATGCAATTGGTGGGATAAAAAATACGGATTGCCGAGGATTGCAAATAAAATTTTTGTGTTGTACACAGCAGAAATGTCAATTGTAGACCTTAATTAGTAATAATGTGCAAAAATATATATACTCTAACTCTTTACAAGGTTTTTAGCATTCCTCTCCAACTATAAAAGTGAACTGTGATTGGTTAATCTTCCCACCAGCTTCGCAATCCCTGGCGCGTTTTTCTCTTTGCATTGACAATGGAGCAGTCTATCCAGTTGTGTATCTATAGCGATGATCTCGACAAGAGTGAGCTGATCCGTTGCTGCGCAGTTCGTGGTGTAGCGTCATCACTTGTGTGTGTGGACATTCTTGCACATAATACCACGGAAACTTGGAGAGTTTTCCTTTCATTTGGTGAAGATTCCATATTTCTATCTTGTTTCGTTGATTTCCTGTGACTATACTAAACTTCAACTTAACTAGACATCACTTAGACGGTAGATCGTGACAGTGCTCATAGGTATTTAATCCATTTTGGTGGAGTGAAGACATAATTCTCGCCAAACCTTATAGCCTTTTGTTCTCTATAGGGTTGTGGTTTGGCGAACATTATGCTTTCACGCCGCCAAAATGGATTAAATACCTATGAGCACTGTGACGATCTACCGTCTAAGTGATGTCTAGTTAAGTTGAAGTTTAGTATATAGGGTTGTGGTTTGGCGAACATTATGCTTTCACGCCGCCAAAATGGATTAAATACCAATGAGCACTGTCACGATCTACCGTCTAAGTGATGTCTAGTTAAGTTGAAGTTTAGTATATAGGGTTGTGGTTTGGCGAACATTATGCTTTCACGCCGCCAAAATGGATTAAATACCAATGAGCACTGTCACGATCTACCGTCTAAGTGATGTCTAGTTAAGTTGAAGTTTAGTATATAGGGTTGTGGTTTGGCGAACATTATGCTTTCACGCCGCCAAAATGGATTAAATACCAATGAGCACTGTCACGATCTACCGTCTAAGTGATGTCTAGTTAAGTTGAAGTTTAGTATATAGGGTTGTGGTTTGGCGAACATTATGCTTTCACGCCGCCAAAATGGATTAAATACCAATGAGCACTGTCACGATCTACCGTCTAAGTGATGTCTAGTTAAGTTGAAGTTTAGTATATAGGGTTGTGGTTTGGCGAACATTATGCTTTCACGCCGCCAAAATGGATTAAATACCAATGAGCACTGTCACGATCTACCGTCTAAGTGATGTCTAGTTAAGTTGAAGTTTAGTATATAGGGTTGTGGTTTGGCGAACATTATGCTTTCACGCCGCCAAAATGGATTAAATACCAATGAGCACTGTCACGATCTACCGTCTAAGTGATGTCTAGTTAAGTTGAAGTTTAGTATATAGGGTTGTGGTTTGGCGAACATTATGCTTTCACGCCGCCAAAATGGATTAAATACCAATGAGCACTGTCACGATCTACCGTCTAAGTGATGTCTAGTTAAGTTGAAGTTTAGTATATAGGGTTGTGGTTTGGCGAACATTATGCTTTCACGCCGCCAAAATGGATTAAATACCAATGAGCACTGTCACGATCTACCGTCTAAGTGATGTCTAGTTAAGTTGAAGTTTAGTATAGTCAAAAGCGCACCATGATTTTACGGACATACTGTATTTGTACTTTTATAAAAGTCCGGCAATTAATACTTTTCAAAGGAGTGAACAATAATTAAAAAAAATTAAATCCTTCTTATTAATTTCAATTTTATGTGTGTCTTTGTGGCAGGCGAATCCTTGGAGACGTAATTTCGGTCATCCAGTCGAACTGAATTTTGGAAAATTGACTCTTTGTCGCTAACAATGCATTCTATTAACTTTTTGGGGAACAAAAGTTAATCAATGGCAAGGAATCGATGATTTTCTGTTTAGTTGTCAATTGCTATGATAAATTAATCTGAGCTTAAATGAAATGCAATGGAACTTAAGAGTTGCAAATGCATATAAAGGATTTTTTGTAAAAATTTAGTTTTTATTGATTTGTTTGGGGAACAGCATCATAAATGTACAATTTACTTTCAACTCCAGAGGAAAAAAAAAGAGGATGGGTGGACGGGGGGGGGGGGGGTAGAACTATTATTTTTAAACTTTCGGAATTTGTTCACTTTTTCTATCAAAATAATATGTGGACAGTTAAAAAAGTTTGATAATAAACCTACTTATAAAATTATTCATATTGTGTTTATGAAACTAACGAACAACATAGTGTGATTACAATTTATATTTATTGAGGGGATTTATAGTTAAAGATTTAAAATAATTCACTACAGTTTTTTTTTAAAAAATGTAATTTTCGAATGACCTGAATGTAAAAAAAAAATTTAAATGTTATGTATGCAGGTCTTTATAGAAGGAAAAAAAAAAAGGGGGGGGGGGAACTTAACTCACATGAACGGCACTATCTCAGATGTCGATACTTGGCATAGGTGCCAGTAGCAATCATACGATATGTCAACAAAGATTTCATCAAATCACACACTCACAAATGGTACTTGTCATTAAAAAATTTATGATGATGAGCGATTGCAAAACATTTAAGCATTTTGATAAAAGTCATAATAATACCTTTTCAGTTCTTATCAACATCCAGGTCACTAAAATTCAAGCAAAGATTCACTAAAGGCGTAAAAAGTCGAAAACTGAAAGTTGTTTTAACAGTGAAATTTTTAGGTAACGTGAAACGAGAAACACTTCCAAGATCCAGCTCATTTGACTTAACTCTTACAGTTTGAATAAAAATTCAGCTTTAGATTCTACACTAGACTATGGCCTTAAACAATTTCAGTATATTTCAGTCTGTGTTGGGTTGACTTTCTCAACCAAAATAAATATCAATTAATTTTTTTCACCAATATTTCCACCTTAGAGAGAATTGGGATGCTGATTGGTTGTTTTCAGATTATCTGGCGCCGTCAGTAACACGAAGGCAATAATGCGCCGAAACATTCGTCATTTGACAAACTAAAATACAGTTGCAAAAACGCATGCCATACACGGGACTCGAACCCCCAACCTCGCGGTCTAGAAGCTAGCACGCTAACCACTATACCGTTCGGTTGGCAATTGGGACTTTGAATATCAGCAGAAATGTCACCAAACTTGCAGAATTGACGATTATATTTTTTATATGATAAAAAAAAACGATAAATGACATACATTAATTTTACAAATTTGAAAAAAAGGATAAATAGTATAATGTATTTAAAAGTTGCAAAGCATTTCTCAACAATAGTTGGGAGAACTACCTAAGATTAATTAATCCTTTAATGCCCAGTGTAGCATATATGCTACAAAGCATAGGAATAAAAATCCTATGCTTTCATTACCCTACCTATACATACGGGTAATTGAAAGTAAAAAGTGTTTCAAAGAGCAAATTTTTTTCACTTTAAACGGGATCTCATTGTGAGAGATTTCGTATTTAACAAATAAGTTAATGTTAAGTTTAAGCTTTACTGTACGGAGAACTGCTTTTACTTCACACTAAGGGGGATTTCGTAATAAGCGATTTCGCTTACAGGATTTGACTGTGTTAAACCAGTGGATATAACAAATATAATTTTCAAATTATATTTGTTTATTTAATTAATGTTAAGTTTAAGCTTCACTGTACGGAGAACTTCTTTTACTTCACATTAAGCGGGATTTCGTAATAAGCTATTTCGCTTACAGGATTTGACTGTGTTAAACCAGTGGACATAACAAATATAATTTTCAAATTATATTTGTTTATTTAATTAATGTTAAGTTTAAGCTTCACTGTACGGAGAACTGCTTTTACTTCACATTAAGTGGGATTTTGTAATAAGCTATTTCGCTTACAGGATTTGACTGTGTTAAACCAGTGGACATAACAAATATAATTTTCAAATTATATTTGTTTATTTAATTAATGTTAAGTTTAAGCTTCACTGTACGGAGAACTGCTTTTACTTCACATTAAGCGGGATTTCGTAATAAGCTATTTCGCTTACAGGATTTGACTGTGTTAAACCAGTGGAAATAACAAATATAATTTTCAAATTATATTTGTTTATTTAATTAATGTTAAGTTTAAGCTTCACTGTACGGAGAACTGCTTTTACTTCACACTAAGCGGGATTTCGTAATAAGCGATTTCGCTTACAGGATTTGACTGTGTTAAACCAGTGGAAATAACAAATATAATTTTCAAATTATATTTGTTTATTTAATTAATGTTAAGTTTAAGCTTCACTGTACGGAGAACTGCTTTTACTTCACACTAAGCGGGATTTCGTAATAAGCGATTTCGCTTACATTATTTGACTGTATTAAACCAGTGGAAATAACAAATATAATTTTCAAATTATATTTGTTTATTTAATTAATGTTAAGTTTAAGCTTCACTGTACGGAGAACTGCTTTTACTTCATACTAAGCGGGATTTCGTAATAAGCGATTTCGCTTACAGGATTTGACTGTATTAAACCAGTGGAAATAACAAATATAATTTTCAAATTATATTTGTTTATTTAATTAATGTTAAGTTTAAGCTTCACTGTACGGAGAACTGTTTTTACTTCACATTAAGCGGGATTTCGTGATAAGGGAATTCGCATTAACAGAATTTGACTGTATTAAACCAGTGGGTATAACAAATACGATTTTCAAAATACTCTATTCAAGTACAATAAAAACACGCAATGGTGCACATTCAATCCTAATCTTTGTTCAATTCCACCGTTATCAAACAAATCGATAGTTTTTACTTAGATCCCAACTTTTCCGCATTTATCAATCTTTTAAACGAGACACGGCAGTCACCCTATCGAATGACCAATTATACTTCCCGAATGCCGTCACGTGATACAATCCCTAACGTGCTTCGAAAAATGATGTAATGGAACAGTTTTCGCTCCGTTGCCAGGTTTCGTTGGGAGAGAACATGAGGGGGGAGGGGGTTGAGGGTCGTGAGAGAATGATTTTAATGAGTTCAGACTCGCGTAACTAAACACTGATCTGAGAGTGTTCTGCTGAAACTGAATATTTCCTCTGAGGTTTTCCTAATGAGTCCTTAATAGCTCGGCTATCCTCTTGCAAAATACCAGTATTTAGAATTACTTTGGAACGATTTTTTGTATGTATTTTTTACAGATTTCACAGCGTGTGTACGCGTAAGAATAAAGTATATTTAAGAATATAATATATATATATAAATTATATTCTTAAGTATTATATTATATTTAATATATATATTATATATATATATAAATTATATTCTTAAGTATTATATTATATTTAATATATATATTATATATATAAATTATATTCTTAAGTATTATATTATATATTATATTTAATATATATATATATATATATATATATATATATATATATATATATATATATATATATATATATATATATATATATATATATATATATATATATATATAAATTATATTCTTAAGTATTATATTATACTTAATATATATATTATATATATAATATATATATATATATAAATTATATTCTTAAGTATTATATTATATATTATACTTAATATATATATTATATATATAATATATATATATATATATATATATATATATATAAATTATATTCTTAAGTATTATATTATATATTATACTTAATATATATATATATTATATATATATAAATTATACTCTTAAGTATTATATTATATATTATACTTAATATATATATTATATATATAATATATATATATATATATATATATATATATATATATATATATATATATATATATATATATATATATATATATATATATATATATATATATATATATATATATATATATATTAATATAATAATATATATATTCTTAATATATATATATTAAGAATAAAGTATAGTTTTTTTATATTTAATATATATATTCTTAATATATATATATTATGAATAAAGTATAGTTTTTTTATATTTAATTTCTTTGAATGAAATATTTTAGCATCTTTGTGGTCATTACAAAACAAGGATAAATGGAGAGATGAAAATTTAAAAGTAACAATGTAACACATGAAAACTTTTTTAATATAAATCCTTTATATGCATTGCCAATTTCTATATTCATTAACAAAGTGCAGTTTCTGTTGTCAGAGTGTGCGTGGTGTTAGTATCTAATTTTAAATATTAAAAAGCATCTTTATTACCAAAATATGCGGCAAACTACTTTTCAAAATTTATTTATTAAAGTGGATGTGAATTTATGCATTCACATCCAAATATCTTTTATTTATTCTGATTAAAATAATTTTATTATTCATTTATTGAAACATTTTTAACAACAGGTTGATTTTAGATTATCTGGCGCCGTCAGCAACACGAGGGCTATAATGCGCCGAAACATTCGTCATTAGACAAACCAACATGCATTTACATAACATTACATTTTATTTTACATTACATTATAATTTACAATTTACATTACATTTACATACAACAGGAAAGAGTTTCTTCAATGATCAGTTAAATGCTATTCCAGCGCTATTGGATGACGGCAAATTGGTTTATTTGTATTCCGTAAAAGCAACCTTTTCGTGTCAGTTACAGCCCCAAAATGTGAGAGAATGCTTTGCCATTGACATCGAATCTATTTGCCAAGTTTCCGCCCGATTGGATGACGACAAGGGTTTTAATTAGGCCTCGGCAGATTTGCCCGCTATCGACATACACAACCACACACAAAATCGAAGTTAATATAAAGGATTACCAAAAATGTGTGTGTGTGTTTTATTTCATTTCTTTGAATTAAATATTTTAGCAATCTTATGGTCATTACATATCAAAGAGAATGAAGAGGGAAAAATTAAAAGTAAAAAGTTGCTTTTGTCACTTATGTTATGTATTAAGTTTTAAATCATTAAGAAATAAAAATTATATACATATAAAAGAATAACATCAAAGGAAATCTTTTGCTTTTTAGATAACCGATTATTATGTCTTTCTGTAGAATTTTCCTTTCCTTTTTATATTCATCATTATTTTTCTTTTAGTCTTGTAATGATTTAAAATTTCATTGCTCAGCGTTAAATTTACAATTTGAAATATGTAATTTAAGTAATTAAACTATCACACACTGTATAGTGTCATGCATTCCAAATAATTTTTTTGAGTTTTAATAAATCATGCCAATTGCTTTAGTAATCTCTTATACAAAAACAATTCATCCTAAAACTGCTTTTTAACATTTGTTAGCCGACCAAAAGGTATAGTGGTTAGCGTGCTGGCTTCTAGACCGCAAGGTTGCGGGTTCGAGTCCCGTGTTTGGCATGGGTGTTTGTAAATGTATGTTGGCTTGTCTAATGACGAAAGTTTCGGCGCATTATAGCCCTCATGTTGCTGACGGCGCCAGATAATCTGAATACAACCAACCAACATTTGTTACATTGTCAAACACTTTTAAGTCAAAATAATATTTAAAACAAAATAATTAGTTTAAATACTTTTATAAAATTTTAATGGTAAATGTTTTAATATCACGCGTAAATTTATCGTATGAATCCCAATTATAAACAGAGATTTTTTTAATGTAAACTTCTCATTATATTTAAGTTATTTTATCTTTCCTTATAGAAATCTGCCAGAAGGAGGTGCAAAAGAATCTTTCGAGATGCCTTCATTAAAGTCTCTCAGTAAACCAAAGGATAAACTCATGCAGTAAGTATTAGATTAAGCTTATAATGTGCGTTTATATATCTGGTGATCAAATTGATTTTTTTAGTGTCACATACAATACAATTTTATAAAGTTTTTAAAATTATATTGTTTACTTTCACTTCAAAATGTTATCTATAGGATATAAAAATCATTATAAAAAGCTTTGAATTTTATAATCAAAACCATTGCAAGTTTTCTTAAAATATCGCTTTCTAGTTACTTAAAAGTCCTTAGTATATCATACTGATATAATGTTTTGATTATATATGCTGAATGTTTCATAGGTTTTGAAAACTTAATAGTTTTACAAAAATGAAAATGTATTAAATCATTACTTTTAATGTATATTGCGTATAAAATCAGCAAAAATTTATGCGATAAGTTTGAAATACCAAAGGGGACTTCTTGTGCTGGGTAACATTTTACCAATATGTAAAAATAATTCATACTTCACTAAAAGTGTTTTCTCCTTGATAAAATGGTTTTGTAAAACTTTATGATTAACCATCCAGTGCATAGTGTAGCATATATGCTACACATCTTTGGAGTAAAACTTGAATCCTTAATATTGTTGCGTGGACGGGTTCGAAAGATTTGAAGCCAAAGCAGATCAAAACTTGCAGAAATTTATTCCAATATGACTATTTACAGATTCCTTTACAACTCCAGAACTGCTCGTTCTAGTAGACACAATACAGCTCTTTTCACCTCAATAGAGCACAAAACAGCAGTTAAAAACTTGACAAACAACTGCTAAATCGCCGCAAAAGACAATGCAATACAGTTCGCTTTCGGAACTCTCTGAAACCCTCAGTAATTCCAGTCAACTAACTCAGTGACTCAAAATCAGTCAACTAACTCCCATCTCATGGCCTGGCTTATATATAGGGGAGGCGAACATAAGTTAACCTTTCAGAGATAGACATTTGGAGAACTTTCCAGATCGTAGTCGAAAAGTCCTATACATGTACCTGGGAACCAAAAATGTCGCCAAATGGTCGCCAAGTTTGGCGACATTTGGCGATTTATCGCCAAATTTGGCGACAAAAATTAGTCGCCAAAACCGTCGTCAACTTGGCATGGTTGGCAACATTATGGTAATGGGAATCTCTCCAATTTGGTGAGATTCCCATTACCTGTTAAATGCCCTGCTCCTTGAAACTCGCTTCCCAGAGTTACCTCTGTAAAACCCGTTATCAAGCATTGAGATGCTCACTGCAGGGAAGCCAATTTAACAACGAACTATTGCACTGCCTTATGCGATATGTGCATAAATTACTATTTACAAAATTAACACTACGAAATATTTACAAATATACCAAAATTCGTAACAATATGTTTTACTGCGATTTGAAGTAAATTATATATCTATCATACTAAGATTGTTACTTTTTGTAATCAACACTTAAATGATCACATGTTGTATCATAAAGGAAAAATATCACGCACTAAGGGGTTAATTTCCTAGACAATTTCTGAACATTTATTTTTACTATCAGATGAGAAGAGTACTGCAATTTTCCAAATAATGAATCTCCGTTTTAGCACTTATTGTCATTTTCTGTAAAACAAAGTTTTCTTTGTTAGTGTATGCTATGTTAGGAAACTACTTATCCACTTGTTAAAGTTAGTAATAATTCTGTAAAAGTGGTTTCTCCTTGATGATACAGAGGTTACAGGAAAACTTTGCAGTTAATTATTTTGATATACCTATTTTTAAACATTTATTTTCTTCTTTCTCATCTGTTAGATGAAGAAAGTACTGCGATTGTCCTAATAATGAACATCGATTTTAAGTACATCATTATTTTCTGTAAAACCCATTTTTCCTTCATAGTATCCTCCGTTTTAGGAAACTACGTTTTCACTTGTTAAAGCTAATCATATCGCTGTAAAAGTGGTTTCTCCATGATAATACAGAGGTTACAGGAAAACTTTGCAGTTAATTCGTTTGATATACCTATTTTTAAACATTTATTTTCTTCTTTCTCATCTGTTAGATGAAGAAAGTACGGCGATTGTAATAATAATGAACATCGATTTTAAGTACATCATTATTTTCTGTAAAACCCGGTTTTCCTTCATAGTATCCTCCGTTTTAGGAAACTACGTTTTCACTTGTTAAAGCTAATCATATCGCTGTAAAAGTGGTTTCTCCATGATAATACAGAGGTTACAGGAAAACTTTGCAGTTAATTCGTTTGATATACCTATTTTTAAACATTTATTTTCTTCTTTCTCATCTGTTAGATGAAGAAAGTACGGCGATTGTAATAATAATGAACATCGATTTTAAGTACATCATTATTTTCTGTAAAACCCGGTTTTCCTTCATAGTATCCTCCGTTTTAGGAAACTACGTTTTCACTTGTTAAAGCTAATCATATCGCTGTAAAAGTGGTTTCTCCTTGATAATACAGAGGTTACAGGAAAACTTTGCAGTTAATTCGTTTGATATACCTATTTTTAAACATTTATTTTCTTCTTTCTAATCTGTTAGATGAAGAAAGTACGGCGATTGTAATAATAATGAACATCGATTTTAAGTACATCATTATTTTCTGTAAAACCCGGTTTTCCTTCATAGTATCCTCCGTTTTAGGAAACTACGTTTTCACTTGTTAAAGCTAATCATATCGCTATAAAAGTGGTTTCTCCATGATAATACAGAGGTTACAGGAAAACTTTGCAGTTAATTCGTTTGATATACCTATTTTTAAACATTTATTTTCTTCTTTCTCATCTGTTAGATGAAGAAAGTACGGCGATTGTAATAATAATGAACATCGATTTTAAGTACATCATTATTTTCTGTAAAACCCGGTTTTCCTTCATAGTATCCTCCATTTTAGGAAACTACGTTTTCACTTGTTAAAGCTAATCATATCGCTGTAAAAGTGGTTTCTCCTTGATAATACAGAGGTTACAGGAAAACTTTGCGGTTAATTCGTTTGATATACCTATTTTTAAACATTTATTTTCTTCTTTCTCATCTGTTAGATGAATAAAGTACTGCGATTGTCCTAATAATGAACATCGATTTTAAGTACATCATTATTTTCTGTAAAACCCGGTTTTCCTTCATAGTATCCTCCGTTTTAGGAAACTACGTTTTCACTTGTTAAAGCTAATCATATCGCTGTAAAAGTGGTTTCTCCTTGATAATACAGAAGTTACAGGAAACTTTACAGTTAATTCGTTTGATATACCGATTTCGAAACATTTATTTTCTTCTTTCTCATCTGTTAGATGAAGAAAGTACTGCGATTGTCCTAATAATGAACATCGATTTTAAGTACATCATTATTTTCTGTAAAACCCGGTTTTCCTTCATAGTATCCTCCGTTTTAGGAAACTACGTTTTCACTTGTTAAAGCTAATCATATCGCTGTAAAAGTGGTTTCTCCTTGATAATACAGAAGTTACAGGAAAACTCTACAGTTAATTCGTTTGATATACCGGTTTCTAAACATTTATTTTTTTCTTTCTCATATATTAGATGAAGAAAAAACTGCGATTGTCCTAATAATGAACATCGATTTTACGTACATCATCATTTTCTGTAAAACCCGGTTTTCCTTCATAGTATTCTCCGTTTTAGGAAACTACGTTATCAATTGTTAAAGCTAATCATATCGCTGTAAAAGTGGTTTCTCCTTGATAATACAGAAGTTACAGGAAAACTCTACAGTTAATTCGTTTGATATACCGGTTTCTAAACATTTATTTTTTTCTTTCTCATATATTAGATGAAGAAAAAACTGCGATTGTCCTAATAATGAACATCGATTTTACGTACATCATCATTTTCTGTAAAACCCGGTTTTCCTTCATAGTGTCCTCCGTTTTAGGAAACTACGTTATCAATTGTTAAAGCTAATCATATCGCTGTAAAAGTGGTTTCTCCTTGATAATACAGAAGTTACAGGAAAACTCTACAGTTAATTCGTTTGATATACCGGTTTCTAAACATTTATTTTTTTCTTTCTCATATATTAGATTAAGAAAATACGGCGATTGTAATAATAATGAACATCGATTTTAAGTACATCATCATTTTCTGTAAAACCCGGTTTTCCTTCATAGTATTCTCCGTTTTAGGAAACTACGTTATCAATTGTTAAAGCTAATCATATCGCTGTAAAAGTGGTTTCTCCTTGATAATACAGAAGTTACAGGAAAACTCTACAGTTAATTCGTTTGATATACCGGTTTCTAAACATTTATTTTTTTCTTTCTCATATATTAGATGAAGAAAAAACTGCGATTGTCCTAATAATGAACATCGATTTTACATACATCATCATTTTCTGTAAAACCCGGTTTTCCTTCATAGTGTCCTCCGTTTTAGGAAACTACGTTATCAATTGTTAAAGCTAATCATATCGCTGTAAAAGTGGTTTCTCCTTGATAATACAGAAGTTACAGGAAAACTCTACAGTTAATACGTTTGATATACCGGTTTCTAAACATTTATTTTTTTCTTTCTCATATATTAGATGAAGAAGAAACTGCGATTGTCCTAATAATGAACATCGATTTTACGTACATCATCATTTTTTGTAAAACCCGGTTTTCCTTCATAGTATTCTCCGTTTTAGGAAACTACGTTATCAATTGTTAAAGCTAATCATATCGCTGTAAAAGTGGTTTCTCCTTGATAATACAGAAGTTACAGGAAAACTCTACAGTTAATTCGTTTGATATACCGGTTTCTAAACATTTATTTTTTTCTTTCTCATATATTAGATGAAGAAAAAACTGCGATTGTCCTAATAATGAACATCGATTTTACGTACATCATCATTTTCTGTAAAACCCGGTTTTCCTTCATAGTACTCTCCGTGGTAGGAAACTACTTATCCACATGTTAATAGGAATTCTGTAAAAGGGGTTTATCCTTGATGATAAGGTGGTTACAGAAAAACTTTACATTTAATTCCTTGACAGTTAATTATTTTTGTAAATTTATTTTTTACTTATTTTTCTTCGTTATTGATAAGGTAATGATCGACCAAATACCAACCTCGATTTGTCTATGCTTATAGTATTTTTTATATAATTCAGACTTCTGTAAAAGTGATTTTTCCTTAATAAGACACTTATGAGATAACTTCACTTAAAGTTCATACGTTCAAAGTGTTTGTTTACATGTCGAGTACGAATTCAACAAATTTAAATAAAAATAAAATTGACAGCTATTTTAGTCGCAGAATATTCCGCCAAAATTACCAATTTGGGGACCTTTTGTGTAATTGTTATTCGTTGTAGTAATTATTTACTCAAAATCCATCCTTTGGTTTGTAAATGAGCTTTTTTTCTTTAAGCATTAAGAATATTTTTGCCGAAATCATTTTATCATTTATCCTATTTATACTTTATGATAGTCGTATTAAGAATGCACCGAATCGGAAATTGATCCAACAAAAGATTCAGTTGACCAATCGACGGGATGAGATATAAATAAAAAGTATTATGAATAATTCTTAAACATTCGTTTTAACGATACAAAGTTAGTTCTATAACTTATAGGTATTTATTAATGAGAATTCCTAAGCAACGTTTAGCTGCAGGAAAAAAAAAAGAAGGAAAAACATCTGCCCCACTTAACTCTCTCTCTCTCTCTTTCTCTCTCTCTTTCTCTCTCTCTTTCTCTCTCTCTCTCTTTCTCTCTCTCTCTTTCTCTCTCTCTCTCTCTCTTTCTCTCTCTCTCTCTTTCTCTCTCTCTCTCTTTCTCTCTTTCTCTCTTTCTCTCTCTCTCTCTCTTTCTCTCTCTCTTTCTCTCTCTCTCTTTCTCTCTCTCTCTCTCTCTTTCTCTCTCTCTCTCTTTCTCTATCTCTCTCTTTCTCTCTCTCTCTCTCTTTCTCTCTCTCTCTCTCTTTCTCTCTCTCTTTCTCTCTCTCTCTTTCTCTCTCTCTCTCTCTTTCTCTCTCTCTCTCTTTCTCTCTCTCTCTTTCTCTCTCTCTCTCTTATATAGCCAGATGGATTGTTCCAGAACATTCTCTCAGAACTGGGGGGGGGGGGGAAACGTACCGGAAATGCATAAGAAGTTCTAGAAGGTTCTTCTGTAACAAGAAATAAGTAGAAATTAAGAATTATTAATAGTGGACCTCGGTGAGATGCGAACCATTGACCCTTCGATCACGAGTTCACTGCGCTACACACTTGGCTACAAAATCTAACAAGTATATATTACAAAATGCGCCAATATGAATACACATTTGATACTTGGGTATAGATTATTTGAGCCATGCAGAGGAAGGCGCCAAATAGAATAATGGAAAAGAAGATTTTAGCAATACTATAAAAGGATAAAGTAGAAAGCAAATAAGAAATCCCAGTAACAAATTTATCGATGTTCATCTAAATGTTTTTCCTTTCTTGTAGGGAGTGGTAATTAAAATATTTTTCCTTACCCCTACAAGTAATTTTACAAGTTAAAGTGTCACACAACTTTAAATTACACTATATAACTTTGGTCATTACAGTAAAATTTGACATTGTGTTACTTACCATTTTCTTATTTTCTTCTCTTATTTGAATAAAAGTGGTGAGCGATTTTTGGCAGTAATTTTTACACAAGCAAAAAAAAAAAAGTTAAAATGGCCGATGCTCAAGGGCAAAGAGCCCTGGGCTCTGTGTTAAAGGCACGTGTTTTTCAACTTTTCACGCATTTATCGCATTTTCAAATGAATTTCGGAGGTGGTAATATTTAGAACATCACCAGATGCATTACCACAGCGATTTTGATCAAAATCGTTAGAGCCGTTTCTTGGCAATTACTGAAAAACATTATTTTTTCAACGGCAGCTACTTTATGCGCATGCGCGATTTTGACGAAAACTTTAATGGTAGGTCCTTGTATCACCACCAACCCGCACACCAAATTTTAACACCCTAGGACAATTTGTTCGCGAGTTAAATGACCCACGAACACAGATACACACAGAAATACTTTTTTTTGTGGATCCCTTTTTTGAAATCAGAAATGCAAAATATATATATATATATATATATATATATATATATATATATATATATATATATATATATATATATATATATATATATATATATATATATATATATATATATATATATATATATATATATATATATATATATATATATATATATATATATATTTTACCGAATGCTATGCTTTCATTACCTTATGTATTCATATGAATAATTAAAAGCAAAAAATATTAGCATAAACGTATTATTATACGCACAACTGATTTTGCAACAAAATAGCCATTGATTATTGACGGACATCATAGTCTGCTTTTTCCTATTTTCCCCTTCTGTAAGACCCTTTTAACAAAACAACACTTCTGGTTTAACCCATTAATGCCTGACATTTTTGTTTTTAATAAAAATTCGTTTACAGGTTGCAAATAGCATACAATTAACAGGAAAGAAATTTTAAAAAATTTTATTGATGAAAATTCAAACGTTCCTAAAAAGGGACGCTAGGCACGAATGGGTACGTAGTTTTTCTTGTAAGATGATATTGAGTCTACTTTGATATACTGTTAAGGAATTCATTTATTTTTGTCAGAGATCTTATTGTAAGCAAGAAAACATATTTTTCAAACAAAATAAGCTTTTATAACAAAAAAAATTATGTTTTTATTTAAAAAAAAAAAAAACTAATTAATCAGTTGAAGGGTAAAAATCCTTCTTTCTTGTAATTAAATCAAAGAGATTTGTGTTGAAATACATGAATTATACTAGTTAATACAAATATCTATAACACACTAATTAAATTAGTTAGTATAATATTGGATTTTAAAATGATTATACTAATTTAAATACCATTAAATACCATAAATTATTCAGTTTAAGTGACTCCCTGTTTTTTATGTATTTGGCTTCCTTATTTAGCGAAACGTTGTTTGTCAATTGCAAGTACTGCATTAGATGTTCAAATATGTTTCTGCTCATTGCAGAATTTTGAACAATACGAATAACGTCGTCGTTGGGGTATCCACGTGTTAAAAAAAATGGCAAAAGAAAAAGATCTAGCTCATTGCGTGTCATACTAAAAGTTGTATTGCCCTTTTGTTGAGCATACAGAATATACTGGAAGACAATGAAGTCTAACACTTCATCTGAAATAAATGTTCAAACATATATTGGTAACCAGCTCGTTTTCAAAAATCCTGGCTTTGGCACTTTCAACGATCAATTCTGTTTTTTGCTAGTTGATATACCTGTGTTAATCCATCTTCTTTTAACTGGATTTGTTTTCCTCACATGCTTATTTGGAGGAGGCTGCTCCGTTTTCCTGTCAGTTGATGACGACAATTCAATGTCATCAATACTTTTTTTCTCGTTTTATTCTTTTGATAGTAACAGCAGCTGAGGCACGTAATTGTTGTTGGCCAGACAACCTATCAACTTCTACAAAATCTTTTGGTCGACTCTGCTCACCCGTTAAATAATTTTCTTGAGAATGTGAACATCTGCAAATATCTGCATCTTTGAATATTTCATTATCAGGCAACTATTCCAGTAGTACCAAAACAATTTCAACAGTCAGTTTTTAAAATTAAATTATACAATTGGATCAATAAAATAATGTATTTTAAATTTATCGAGTAGTTGTTGGTGGAAGTAAGTTTACGAGTAACGACAATAAATGATGACGATCTCACAAAAAAAAAAAAAAAAAAAAAGAAGAAAGATATTAAAAAAAGATAATTACTGCGTCTATTTTAATTACCTTACCTAAGCGTATTTTTTACTAATGCAACAATAATTTGATAAATATCATTTTAATGTTGTAGTAAACTAATATATTTAAAGGTTTAATAAAGAACTTTAAATTTGATAAAGAGACGCATCAGTAACGTTTTTAACATATTGAACTAATGTACTTTACCGAAAATTATTGAAAAAATATATAAAATTACAATTTTAAACTAACATAAATATTACATTACTTCAATAAAACAATATATAATGATTAAAAACTAATTTGTGTATCGATGCGAGTTTATTTTTCAAACAATTATACGATCCCTTTGTAATACAAACTACCTAAAACCATATTCACCGAAGGGGGAATCAACGTGGGCATTCGTGCCTACTGTCCCTAAAAAGGGACATTCGCATATTTCAATAAACACCATCAAAATATTAAAAAAATAGAAATTCCAAAAATACGTAAGCTAAAGAATAGTATAAATAATCACATTTTCAAAATTCAAATTAATGGGTTGATAAATAATATAAAGTCTTAGTATTACAACCTTGTCATTACTAATAACAGGATATTTCGAGAACAACTACAAATTATAACCACTTGGCAGTGTGCAACTAAAATCTGTGATGTCATCTACCTCAAATAAGTTGAAACAAACACTAAAGAATATATTTCAGCAATTTTTAAGTTTAAAAAGTAGATTTAGTAAAAATTGTGAGCGTTTTATCAAAGCGTCCCTAAAAAGGGACGCTAGGCATTAATGGGTTAATTCAATATTCTTTTACCATGTCAGTTTGAACTGATCATTTTTCCCCCTCAAAGCACGTGTCTTGAACTTTAATGTAGAAAACAGTAGGAAAATTTGTTTATCATGAATCTCTTGGGTTATGGAAGAGATATTGTATCATCTTGACTCGCCTTTATTAAGAAAACAGACTGTATAATGGAACATGAACAATATCTACCATTATAAAACTCTTTCATAATGGTAGATTTTTTTTTTTCAGTAAAAGGTTTGATACCTAAGTTATAGATCAGTCAATTCATGGCCATTTTCAACAGTCTACAAGTTAATTGTTTCTCTCACAGAGGTTACTGACCCTAGAAAACACTGATCCATTATTGGATTGTTAATGTTTCTGGATTTTTGGTTGACAGTATTTGTACTCAAGTTTGTGATTCGAGTATTTGTTTTATTTGTATATGCCTGTATGCATAGAGAAACTGATTAAGTCGAAGTTGCATTACACTGTGATACAATAACATGATTTTGAGTAACTACATGACTCATACAGTCAATACAATCAACTCAACCAAATAAACTCAAAATTAATCAAACCTGAGCACTTCATAAAGGCGTATCTATTGATGACCTATGCGCTTGATTTTGAGTAACTACATGACTCATACAGTCAATACAATCAACTCAACCAAATAAACTCAAAATTAATCAAACCCGAGCACTTCATAAAGGCGTATCTATTGATGACCTATGCGCTTGATTATGAGTAACTACATGACTCATACAGTCAATACAATCAACTCAACCAAATAAACTCAAAATTAATCAAACCTGAGCACTTCATAAAGGCGTATCTATTGATGACCTAGGCGCTTGATTTTGAGTAACTACATGACTCATACAGTCAATACAATCAACTCAACCAAATAAACTCAAAATTAATCAAACCTGAGCACTTCATAAAGGCGTATCTATTGATGACCTATGCGCTTGATTTTGAGTAACTACATGACTCATACAGTCAATACAATCAACTCAACCAAATAAACTCAAAATTAATCAAACCTGAGCACTTCATAAAGGCGTATCTATTGATGACCTATGCGCTTGATTTTGAGTAACTACATGACTCATACAGTCAATACAATCAACTCAACCAAATAAACTCAAAATTAATCAAACCTGAGCACTTCATAAAGGCGTATCTATTGATGACCTATGCGCTTGATTTTGAGTAACTACATGACTCATACAGTCAATACAATCAACTCAACCAAATAAACTCAAAATTAATCAAACCTGAGCACTTCATAAAGGCGTATCTATTGATGACCTATGGGCCCCCTTCCCCCCCCCCTCCCCCCAGACTTGACGGACAAGACCCATCACAATCCCAAACACAACACAGCATATCGATTCAGCAGTTAATCAACGCATCGTCACTTGAGACGACTCTTTTTTTCTTCACTTCACATCCTAGCCCCCCTCCCGAATCAGAGGGAGTAGCAGACGAGATTCCCCCCCCCCCCTGAGGGAGAAACGCTGGGGATTGTTCAGAGAAAACCTGGGATTTCTCTCTCTCTCTCTCTAAGCGGCCATTGATAGCTGTGTGTGGATTGAAGAGAAGCTATTCTGGATGTGTCTCTGTCCTCCTGGTTGAAAAGGGGGGGGGGACTTCAGGGACCCACTTGATGGACCTCCCTCAAATGCGTGAGGTGCATTTTAGTAGGTCTCGATTTGGATCAAGAGGTTGCCTTAGGGAGGGAGGGAGGGCTGACGGAATTGGAAAGTTACGGAAATCGACGATTTTTAAGGGGACTTTGTACCCCTTCTTTTCACACAAAAATAATGAAAATATAAATTTTCTATTTTTTGCGTGTTTATAATCTTTGAAGCCTCCTCCTTATTCTGGCGAGTTTTTGAGCTGATCCGATAACTGCAATTGCAGAAAAATTATATTTTTATGGAGAATTTAGCATTAGCTCAATAGCTCCTTCGATGTTTCGAACGCGTTTTTCTCAGTTCGTGATTTTCGAAATTTCTTACCTTACTCAAAAGGCTAAAACTTCAGCAAATATTAATGAAATGACTTGAAATTTTGTGTGTGTCATTCTTAATAGCTATTTGCCAAAAATAGGCATGGATTTTTAAATAAAAAAAAATTTCTTTTACAAATTTAAATGTTAAAAAATACCTGTATTTTACCTATAGGTACAGTAATTATCATTTTTATTGAAAACTATTTTACTTATTCTAAATCCGATGCCTAAAAAGTTAAAGTATATTGCTAGAAACATTTTTTTTTTTTTTTTTTTTTTTTTTTTTAAACAGTAAAACATTTTGAAAAATGAAAAAGAATATAGAATTTGAAATTTGATGAATTTTTAAATTTTGAAAAACTAGAGTGAACTGTATTTTAAATAAAATTTAGTTTTTACTTAGTAATACTTCCAAATATGCAAAAACTATAATTTTAAAGTCTTAAGGTATACGCATACCTTACAATTTACGAAAATCGATAAGAATATTCATTTTTTTGTTATTATATCATAATATTCTATGCTACTTTAGCTTTCAAACAATACTAAACGTTTGAAAATATTCTTAATAGTTTTTAAGTTACAATCAATTATAGGTATTTACTTCCCCTGTTAGATACCACGTTTTTAAATCTTTAAACCAGTTTCCTGACGAACTGTGTTTTGATTATGTCACGCTTTATTCAAACAACGATAATTCAACAACAAAATGTTCAATTATAATTTATTTTTTTTATATCATAGCAATCTACATAATATGCTAGATATTTTGAAACTCAATTATATAATATTGGTTGAGAAATTGATTTTTTAGGGATTTTTAAAACTTAGAATTCTTTGAAAATATGAATTTTTTTCATGTTTTCACACAAAATAAATTGTAAAACAAAACCTGTTCTATATAAGAAACTTAATTGAGTTTCAAAACATTAAGAATAATATTTCGAATGGTTTCCAAGTAGAATTGCGTTTCTAAGTAAATTAGAATTTGATATATCATTGTTTGAAAAAGGTACTAATTATCTAATTAAAACTTAATTAACAAATTAACAATTACCGAAATATGATTTTTTTTTTTTTTTTTTTTATGAATTTTAATCATATACTTTCTAACTAATGTAAAAAAAAAAATTGGATTTTTTAACTCAGAATTTAAAAAAAAAAAAATCTAGCGTATACATACACCTTAAATAAAAAAAAAAGTTTGAAGAGTACCAAATCCCATTAAACCATTTTGTATTGAGGGAGTGTGGAAGTTGCCGTTAATGAGGTACTATCAAATTTTGGGGGATGTCACTGTCACCAAAAGGTAAAAGGTCATTTTTACACAAGTTTCTATAATAACTTTGAAATGCTAATAAATCCCATTTGATCATTGTCGAAATTCTTTCCTGTTGCCAAAATTATTTTAATCGAAATAAATAAAATATAATTGAACTTGAAAGCATAAATTCAGTATGGAATGAAGTCAAGACAATTCAACAATGCTTTGCATAGCTATCAGTGAAATAATTTTAGCCGATCATTGTTAAAATTCTCGGAATTCTTAAAATTAATATTAGTATTATTAAATATTAAGAAAAGAAAATGCCCTAGAACCTCATTCGATGGCAGTCCGATAAAAACGCTACATTTTTTTTTCTGTGACGTCAAAACTTCCTTCCGTTTCTATGGTTATCGTGGTTGGTTGTTTTCAGATTATCTGGCGCCGTCAGCAACACGAGGGCTATAATGCGCCAAAACTTTCGTCATTAGACAAGCCAACATACATTTACAAACACCCATGACTAACACGGGACTCGGAACCCGCAACCTCGCGGTCTAGAAGCTAGCACGCTAACCACTATACCGTTTGGTCGGCCTATGGTTATCGTGAGGTTTCCGCCAAGGTGTGAGTTTTTTAGACAGTTGCCATATCCCATGCCGGTTGGCGCGATTTGAAAACTGGTTTTCGCTGCTGCGTTCAAAGCCAAGATTCGAATCAAGTTCGGAACAAAGGACGTCACATTATCGAGCTGAATGTGTAGTTTCTCCAGCCGAATCTAACATGCAAACTTTGGTTGCAAATTAAAAATAAAAAAGGAAGATAAAGAAAAAGTGCATTGAGCAGAAATTTTTGTGTTTATGGCCTTTTAGAGGCATTTAGAACTGAATAAAAATAAAAATTAAATGCGGGAACTGTCCATTGTCTCAAATGCCAATCTGAGCAGACTTCTCCTGTACACATCCAATAGACTGAGAGGCGACTGCAATTTTTGGACCCCATCGAACATCATTCTGATTTTTTTATAGAAATTAGAGAAAAGTGAGTAGATTACGAATCCTCTGGTCTGCCGTGGCAAAAATGGCCGAAACTGGTCAAAAATCGACTTTTAATAAGTTGAACTAAATCCAATTGCCAAATGAGCCATAACTTGCCAAATAATTAGCATTTTTTTTTTATTTGGTAACCCTCATTCTTTAATTATCAATCAAGAAGGTTGCAGACGATTCAGATATCTGGCGACGGTCTACTTGCATCTATTAAAAGGGAGCCAAGTTGGCAATAAACATTACGTCACGGATGACGTAACTGATGTCGCCAATTTGGCTTACTTTTAAAAGATACACATTTTCCAAGCCAGAGATCAAAAATCGTTTGCGTTTTTTTTCATTGAAAATCAAAATGCAGGGTTGCCAGACGAAAAAGTTTGTTCTCTTTTTGGCAAGTTATGACATATTTGGCAATCGGATTTTAGTTCAACTCATTCCAAGGCAATTTTTTATCAGTTTCGGCCATTTTTGCCACTGCAGACCAGTGGATTCCTAATCTACTCACTTTTCTTCAATCTCTATAAAAAATTCAGAATGATGTTCGATGAGGTCCAAAAATTGCAGTCGCCTCTCGGACTACAAGGGTCTCTGGGGCTCTTCAGTGAGGACTTATTTGATTTTCTTTTAACTGTTTATTATTTTTTTCCAACGGGAATATAATCTCATGGATCTCGTCTAGCCGAGGCTAAACATGGAGATTAGATTGGTTGGTTGTTTTCAGATTATCTGGCGCCTTCAGCAACACGAGGGCTATAATGCGCCCAAACATTCGTCATTAGACAAGCCAACATACATTTACAAACACCCATGCCTAACACGGGACTCGAACCAGCAACCACGTGGTCTAGAAGTTAGCACGCTAACCACTATACCGTTTGGTAGGCCATGGAGATTAGAAACAACAACAATAATAGACAGAAAAAAAGAAACCTATATTTACCAATTTAATATATCAGGCTTTCAAGTAACCTTTTTTGTTATTCAGTCCTATCTCTGGAATATTTTAACTTACGAAAAACTTATTGTCGAAACTGTTAACGCATGCATCAACACATTAAGTCAAACTCATTAACACATAAAACTGAAAATCATAACCTGTTAACTCATACTGTTTCAAAGTAATTTATATGCTAATATTGGGCCCTGGAATACTTAAATAAAAATGTGTAAGAAAATTTATATGCCTTCATATCTCAGCTTAAGATCTCCGAGGAATTTATTATGTTCTTGTTTCCATAAACATAAAATACAACATCCTTTTTTATCACCGAGACAAATAAATGTCTTCCTATTAACCTATTCTATATTCAAGCAACGTGTCTTGTTTTTAAAGTTAATGAACAATTTAGAATAAGAAAATTTTGCGAAGTAAATGTCATCCTGTTTACTTGGAAAGAACTCGTCAACATAACTGATGCATGAAAACTCTTATATGAGGTATTGTTTTTCAACATTAAAATTTTACGTGCAGTCTGAAAAAGAGGACAAATGTCTTAAAGCGTGAGATAAAATTTCATGTAGTTATATCTTAATATTTTAGAACATGCAAAATAACTAAGGATGTGAAACGTTGCACAACTTTCAATTACATTATAATATTGGTGATTGCATTAAAATTTGATATGGTTTTATTTACCGTTTAAATACTTCTACTCATTTAAATCAAACTTGCCAGTTTGGCGATATTTTGGCTATAATTTCTACATGGGCAAACAAAACCCTTCCAAAAGGGCAAAGTTGGCGATGTTATTCGATAAATTATCCTTTCTTGTGCGTGTAACAGAAAAAAATCAATCGTTGAAGGGCGATGCTTAATGGCAGAGAGTTATGTGTTAAAAACATTCTTTTTTCAACTTTTTATGTTTTTATCATGTTTATACGGAAATTTTGAAAGTGAGAACGATTAGAACACCCTAAGAGGTAACAGCCCGGAGATTTTAATCAAAATCGTTAAAGCCGTTTTTTTAGTAGTTGCTGAAGAACATTATTTTTTTTTTTTTTTCTTTTTCTATATATATGATTTTTTATGGTTCTAACCTCATGCGCCAGCCCGATTTTGTCGAAAACCTTCATGGTAAGTCCAATAGCAACCCCAGTTTGAACGTCGTAGGTCAATTTGTTCGGGGGTTATGGTGACCACGTACACACAGTCACAGAGAATTTTTTTTTGTAGACCACTTTTTTTAAATCAGGGTGTTCCAAAACGTGGAGAAAAGCACCCAAAAATGCTATACTTTTACTACCCTATTAGTCCGAGAGGCGACTGCAATTTTTGGACCTCATCGAACATCATTCTGAATTTTTTACAGAGATTGGAGAAAGGTGAGTAGATTAGGAATCCACTGGTCTGCCTTGGCAAAAATGGCCGAAACTGATAAAAAATCGACTTGGAATGAGTTGAACTAAATTCCGATTGCCAAATATGTCATAACTTGCCAAAAAGAGAACAAACTTTTTCGTCTGGCAACCCTGCATTTTGATTTTCAATGAAAAAAAGCGCAAACGATTTTTGATCTCTGGCTTGGAAAATGTGTATCTTTTAAAAGTAAGCCAAATTGGAGACATCAGTTACGTCATCCGTGACGTAATGTTTATTGCCAACTTGGCTCCCTTTTAATAGATGCAAGTAGACCGTTGCCAGATATCTGAATCGTCTGCAACCTTCTTGATTGATAATTAAAGAATGAGGGTTACCAAATAAAAAAAATGCTAATTATTTGGCAAGTTATGGCTCATTTGGCAATTGGATTTAGTTCAACTTATTAAAAGTCGATTTTTGACCAGTTTCGGCCATTTTTGCCACGGCAGACCAGAGGATTCGTAATCTACTCACTTTTCTCTAATTTCTATAAAAAAATCAGAATGATGTTCGATGGGGTCCAAAAATTTCAGTCGCCTCTCAGTCTATATGTAAACGAATGGATAATTGAAAGTAATATCATTGAGCTTTAGAAATATTTTATAGTGTGAGAGGGAATATCATGTAACAAGCTTCCTAAATATTTTATAGCATGAGAAAAAGTCTCATATATTGAGCTTGATAAATATTTAAAAACGTGTAAAGAAATGTCATTTAACTAGTTTCCTAAATATTTTAGAAAATGAGAAAAATCTCATATATTGATCCCTCAAAATGTTTAGAGGCACTTAGTACCCATTGTTTTCACAAAAATAAAAAATATTTAAATTTTCTATTTTTGGCGTGCTTATAATCTTTGAAACATTCTCCTTATTCTGGCAAGTTTTTGAGCTGATACGATAACTGCAATTGCATGAAAACTATATTTTTATGGAGAATTTAGCATTGCTGCAATAGCTCCTTCAATGTTTCGAAAGCATTTTTTTTTTCAGTTCGTTATTTTTGAAACTACCACCTTACTCAAAATGCTAGAACTTGATGCTAGAAAGAAAGACTTGAATTTTTTTATTTTTTTTTCAATCATTCTTAATATCTATTTGACAAAAATAGGCATGTGTTTTTGAATAAAATAAAAACTTGTTTTTTACAAATTTAAATTTTGAAAAATACCCGTTTTTTTGCGCTTTTTTTACATGTAAGTTCAGTAATTATCGTTTTTCTCGAAAACTATTTTATTTATTCTAAACCTGATGCCTAAAAAGTTAGAGTATATTAGTAGATTTTTTTTTTTTTTTAAATAAAGAAAAAATATTGAAAAATAAAAAAGAAGTAGAATTTGAAAAAATTGGATGAGGGTTTTTTTTTTTTTTTTTTTTTTTTTTTAATTTTGAAAATTTAGAGTTCTATTGAACTTTTTTTTTAATAAAATTTACTTTTACTTAGTAATATTTCCAAATATAAAAAAATTATAATTTTAAAGGCTTAAATAAAAAAAAAAGTTTGAAGAGAAATAAGTCCCTTAAAAGTGTAAGTGTGTGAGAAAATCTTATAATATGTTCTCCTTGGTCAACATAATCAGATTTAGCAAGGATACGACTGCTTATCTAGACTTTTTAAATCCTTTATATTAACTTTGATTGTGTGTGTGTGTGTGTGTGTGTGTGTGTGTGTGTGTGTGTGTGTGTGTGTGTGTGTGTGTGTGTGTGTGTGTGTGTGTGTGTGTGTGTGTGTGTGTGTGTGTGTGTGTGTGCATCTGTGGAGGTCAAATTCACCCCCTTTCCGTCATCCAATCAAGCTGAAACTTGACATATAGATTTGATGTCGATGCACTGCATTCTATCAAATTTTAGGGGCTGTCACAGTTACTAAAAAGTCGTTATTACGGATTACTAATAAACCAACTTGCCGTCATCCAATCACGACGAAAAGCATTCAACCAATCATTGAAGAAACTTTTTTCTGTTGCCAAAATTGTTCTAATAAATAAATAATAAAATAGTTTTAATCAGAATAAATAAAAGATATTTGGATGGGAAGGCATAAGTTCACATCCATTTTAATAAATAAATTTTGAAAAGTAGTTTACTGCATACGCAAACGGAGTTACTTGCTCAACAATAGGTTTGTATAGTATTGTTACGAATTTTTCCTCTGAGGCAATGATGGCACAGTTTTTAAGAGGAAAACTACTATTTATTCACTCTTCACAGGCAAAAATGTATTCAAAGACAACAGTGTAATCAATCTCAAGCTTCAACACAAGCTAAGAACAACTTCGAATACCGCTATTATACAAGCTCTCTCCAGTAAACAAAGCTATCAGCTTTCATCGAAGTTCGAAGTCAATCTGAAAACTTTCCCGATCTCCAGTCTTATTTATAGTAGGCGCGAGAGAACATTCTCGAAATATCCAGCCAATTCGTCGAAAAAGAAACATCTTGAAATTTCTAGATTGCTTTAGGTGTTGCCACCTTTTTCTAACTTGTATTATCGCTGTTAATACATGAAATAAGATCAAATAAATTACAATAGAATTTTAAAATAATACGTCACTATTTACACTATATACAGACAATTTGTGCAACAGTATATTGCTTAGCAAGTCTGTTTTTAAATGAGTCGAATACTGAAGGTTAAATTAAAAATACATACAGCATATTTACAAGCACAATTTACATTATATTTAAAATCCTTAAGAAATCAACAGATGTCATTTTATACCAGAAATTTTTAGTACAAAGAGAAGTGCTCTTTAATGTTTTTTACCCATAATCCTGTTTAACTTACAAGCTTCCTGAATGAACGTCAACTGATCTGTGAATTTTGAGTGTTAACACTTTACAAATATCAGTTAATAATTTAAAATGTATTGCCAGTTAGACAAATTTTAACATGCAATACTTCAAGTCATTAGAATGTCTACATGATGGCTGTGCGGTTAGACCTCTGGCCTCGCATGCCAAAGGTTCCGGGTTCGATCCCGGATTAGACATGGATGTTCATTGTGGTTCAGAATCCAAATTAATTTGCAGGTCTCCACCTGATTATCCGTTACTGCGCATAAAAATAGGTCGTTAAGCGTACAAACCAACCAATCAAGTCCTTAACATTAAGGTATACATATACGTTGGGAATCGCAAAAATTGACCCAAACAGGCATTTTTGTTTTTTCATTCTAAAATTTTCTCCAATTCATTATCTTTAAAATGATACCAATAACTTTCTTATAGTTAAAATACTTTTTTAATTACAAGCAATTTCGCAAAAGTAGACGTTTAAAACATATTGGAAAAAAGAAAATGTCGAAAACCTTTGAAAACAATTTCTGGAGAACTGCATTTCATTGTTGAGTGAATGTACTCCAACAATGATATCTTAAGAGTTAATTAACTGATTTTTAAAATTTAAACTGTATAATTTAGATAACATTTCAGAGCACCTAGCTGTTTACAAAAATTTTGGTAAAAAATTGCTTTTTTTTTTTATGTATTTTAGAATATTTTTATTTTTGGAAATTTTTTATTTTTTCTAGTACTTTTCATGTTAAATGTTAAAATTTAAAAAATATTTAAGTTACACATTATATTTTGCTTGGGCCCGTGTATCAAAACCTTATCTTTAATTTCAAGTAAGAAATTTGTTTAAAAATTAATTAGGTATAATTTTATCATCGTTGCAATTAGGCCTTAATTAGTTAATTAAAATTCAATTAACTAAATAAATATTTTTTTTTACTTTTTGTTACTGCAAATACATTACATTTTTTACTCTTGTAATTCTCACAAAAATTTGACACGCTGGCATAAGAACTAAAAAATAAAAAAAATTGTCCAACGTATATGTATATCTTAAGCAATCCTACGACAACGATAAAATCAACGCTTCCCATTTAGAATTTCACTACAAACAAAAATAAATAACAACGACAAAAAAAAAAATCGAAACAAACCCTCCTAATAAACCCGATCCCTATACATACCCTAAAAGACAATATTAAAAAAAAAAAAAAATTAGGATCTCCTGAACGCGAATACAGAACAAATAAAATCTCGACAACCCCCCCTTTTCTTCCAAATGAGGGTGGCAGAGATTACTCCCTCCCTCTCCACTCAACTGCCTTGATGAGATTTGAAGTGGGCCGGTCCCTCTGTTTGGAATTCCCCACTTGATTCGATGGAATGTCAAGATGCCGAACATTCGAATCCCCCCTCGAGAAATGCCGCTGCGTTGCCAAGGGGGACGCGTGTAAATGAACATATCAAACCCCTGTGATTAGGTGTTAGGGGTGGGGGGAGGGTGCAATGTAGTGTGTTATTGGAATTCTATTTAGAATGTGTTCGTATGAAACGATACGGCGGGATCCGAATTCATTCATACCCAGTCTAAATTTTTAATTTTTTAAGTTACTTGCATCTTAGCGTGGTTGGTTGGTTGGTTGGTTGGTTGGTTGGTTGGTTGGTTGGTTGGTTGGTTGGTTTCAGAATATCCGACACCATCGGCAACACGAGGGCTATAATGCGCCGAAATATTCGTCATTAGACAAGCCAACATACATTTACAAACACCCATGCCTAACACGGGACTCGGAACCCGCAACCTTGCGGTCTAGAAGCTAGCACGCTAACCACTATACCGTTTGGTTGGCGCATCTTAGCGTGAAATGCTCTGTATTCACAATTGACATTAGAAGTGTGGAACATCGAGCAGCTTTCAGTTACACTATAATACTGATGTGAATTTGTGTCATTTACCGTTTTTATATTTTTTATCATTCATTTCGCAAAAATTTCCAGTCTGACAGTATTTTAGAGATAATTCTTGAATGGTTGAAAAAAAGAAAGAAAAAAAAAAAAAAAACTTTCGCAAAATGATGATTTTGGTGATATACTTTTCGATAATTCTTATATTATTATTTCTTATAAGTGAAACTGAGGATAGAAGAAAAAACGATCGTTGATGAGGTATGCTCAAGGAAATAGAACTCTGGATTAAAGGTATTCGTTTTTCAACTTTTTAAGCCATTAAAGCATTTTTACTAGAATTTCGAAGGTGGGGATGTTTAAAACACCTTAAGAGGTATTACCACAGCAATTTTTATCAAAATCGTTTGAGCCGATTTTTAGCAATAACTGAAAAACGTGATTTTTTTCAATGATAGCTACTTTATGCGCGTGCGCGATATTGATGAAAACCTTAATCGTAGGTCCATGTGTCATCCCCAACCCTCTCACCAAATTCGAACATCGTAGGTCAATTTGTTCGGGAGTTATGCTGACCACAGACACACAGACAGAAGTTTTTTATAGATCACTTTTTGAAATCAGGATTTTCCAAAACGTGGAGAAATGCAAAAAAAAAAAAAAAAAAAAAAAAAAAAAAATTGACCGAAAACTATACTTTTATTGCCCTATTTATACATATGGGTAATTGAAAGTAAAAACACTAAAGAATAGTTTGAAGATACGAATAGATGATACTATATTTCCCTAGAATATAGAAAGCTCATTAATCCTCAGAAAGACAAAAAAAAAAAACTAGTTAATTTATCTTATGGAATCTCAGGTAACACAGCGGTATTTGCCAATGTCAGAAGCGGGATTCTGAGAAGATTGGCCAGTTCATGCCGAAACTCGAGCATCTCTCCAAAATACACGATTTTTTTTTAAAGAATAAACATGTCAAAATCATTACAAAACATAGCCGACCAAACGGTATAGTGGTTAGCGTGCTAGCCTCTAGACCGCGAGGTTGCGGGTTCGAGTTCCGTGTAAGGCATGGGTGTCTGTAAATGTATATTGGCTTGTTTAAAGACGAATATTTCGGCGCATTATAGCCCTCGTGTTGATGACGGCGCCAGATAATTTGAAAATAACCAACCATCACAAAACATAAATTTTTACCCTCCGTCCTTTATTATAACACTATATTTCAAATTTAAAACTCTTCAACAACATTTCAAATCTACCCGTTTATTTCACCCAGCACTGGCGATGTTGGCCAAGATCTGTAGCAACGGCCAGTCTACAAAAGTCCACATTGAGATTGGCCAATATTGAGAGATACTGGCCAGCGTATTTGGCTACTGGGGATTTAATAACCAAACAAACGAATTTTTAGAGTAAATAGCCTCGCATTTGCTTCTAGAGTAGGTAAAAACCCAGAAAATTACACCAAGTGAATCAGTAATCTATAGTCTCACGATTAGAACATCTTAAGAGGCATTAGCACAGAGATTTGAATCAAAGTCGTTTGAGCCGTTTTTTAACAACTGCTGAAAACAGGATTTTTCATGATTTCAATCTTATGCCCATGAGCTATTTTGACGAGAACCTAAATGGTAGGTCCCATGGTCAACACTAACCCGCACACCAAATTTGAACATCGTAGGTCAATTTGTTCGGGAGTTATGCTGACCACAGACACACATTTTTTCTAGACTAATTTTTTGAAATCAGGGTGTTCCAAAATTTAGAAAACCACCAACAACAAAAAAAAAAAATCGAATTTTTTTTATCGAATATTACGAATCTATATATCGAATATTTTTTATTAATCATTACCCTATGTAAACATATGGGTAATTGAAAATAACAATAATTTACCCTTAAAAAGCAGAACAGAATATTCCTTCAACCCCCCCCCCCCCCCCATATCTAGCCTCTGAAGTTTATTCTCTGACAGAGCAACAGTTCAGAATAAAACGTTCTTTCCAGCAAAACTTCCAAACGCCCAATATCCCACCAGCTCCCAGCAAATCGATTAAGTCAACTTTTTTCCCACCCCCTTCCCCTCCCCCAGTAGTGTCATCACCAATCAGCGTGGAGCATCCCACTCCGTTGCTATGGAAACCCAGAGTGCGCCAGTCAACTTCAATTAGGGGGAAAAGGGGGAAAAGTCCTTTTAAGGGGACGCTAAAGAACTAAGGCTGGTATACATAAAAGAGGAGCCTGGCTCAATGTTTTCTTGTAATGTTCTATTGCAACCTTGCAACAAAGCCAGTTGTATAACTTTATTTAGATAGACAGCTGAAGAAAAATGTAAACCATAAAAACAAAGTTTTTAATATAAATCCTTTATATGCATTGTCAATTTTTATATTCATTAACAAAGCGACGTTTTTGTTGTCAGCGTATGCTTGGTGTTGGCATCAATTTTTAAATATTAAAACATCTCTATCAGAAAAATATTAGGCAAACTACGTTTTAAAATTTATTGATTAAAAATGAATGTGAATTGATACACTCACATCCAAATTCCTTTTATTTATTCTGATTAAAATAATTTTATTTATTTATTTATTTATTTATTTATTTATTTATTTATTTATTTATTTATTTATTTATTTATTTATTTATTTATTCATTCATTCATTCATTCATTCATTCATTCATTTATTTATTTATTTATTTATTTATTTATTTATTTATCTATTCATTCATTCATTCATTCATTCATTTATTTATTTATTTATTTATTTATTTATTTATTTATTTATTTATTCATTCATTCATTCATTCATTCATTCATTCATTCATTCATTCATTCATACATTCATACATTTATTTATTCATTTATTTATTTATTTATTTATTTATTTATTTATTTATTTATTTATTTATTTATTTATTTATTTATTTATTTATTTATTTATTTATTCATTCATTCATTCATTCATTCATTCATTCATCCATCCATCCATCCATCCATTTATTTATTTATTTATTTATTTATGTAAACAGTTGTGGTAACAGGAAAGCGTTTCTCCAATGATGTGTTAAATGCTATTCCACCGCGATTGAATGATGGCAAATTGGTTTATTAGTCTTCCTTAAAAGGGGCCTTTTAGTGACAGCCCCAAAACTTTAATAGAATGCATTGTCATCGAATCTATCTGCCAAGTTTCAGACCGATTAGATGATGGCAAGGGGGCTAATTAATTGTATACACAACCAACCACACACACACACAATCGAAGTTAATATAAAGAATTTAAAAAAGCATTCCACTAAATACTACAACAACTTTTTGTGCACTGTAACTTTGTAACATGTTTCCTATTCACAATCAATAACTTGAAAGGAAGTTAAAATATTGTTAGAGAAACATTTTTTGCAACATATAATATTAATCCACAAAGCTTAACTTTTTGCAACTAAGTTAATATTTCTTCATTTTAATTAAGTGCAAGTAAAATTTTTTTAATATTAATACGATATAAAGTTGCTTTAGAACATTTTCCCATTAACTTACTTTTTTTTATATAATTTCACAGCTTAGTTCTACTTTTATGAGTTCTAAAAAAAAAAAAATTAAATCTTATCACCGCATCTTTGTTTATTAAATAGCTATAAACATTTATAATCATAGAAATCATTTTAAATTACTTTTATGCATTTTTGAAACCTTTATATTAACTTCGATTTGTGTGCATGTAAGTTTGTTGATGGCGGGCAAATCTGCTGAGGCCTAATTACCCCCTTGTTGTCATCCAATCGGGCTGAAACTTGGCAGATAGATTACATGTCGATGTCAATGACAATGCATTCTATCAAATTTTGGTAACTGTCACTGTCACTAAAAGGCTGATATTTAACAGATCATTGAAGAAACTCTTTCTTGTTGTCAAAATTGTTTTAATAAATAAATAATGAAATAAATTGTTTAATCAGAATAAATAATAAAATAAATGGTTTAATCAGAATAAATAACAAAATAAATTGATTGTTTAATCAGAATAAATAATATTTGAGTGTGAGAGCATAAATTCACCTTCATTTTTAATGAATAAATTTTGAAATGTAGGTTACCACATATTTTGCTGATAGAGATGTTTTTAATATTTAAAATTAGATGCCAAACACCAAGCACACGCTGGCAACAGAAACGGTACTTTATAAATGAATATAAAAATTGGCAGTGCATGTAAAGGGTTTTTATTGAAATCTTTGTTTTATTATTATCAAGTTTTTATTATTCTTTCACTGTAATTTTTTGTCGGAAAAGAACAAACTTCATATCGTCTTTCCGAAATAATAAAAGATGTTTTAGTCAACCATTTTAAAGAGAATAAAGTTTAGTTTCTTTCCTATTATTATTATTATTATTATTCTAATTTTGAGGTCGGCTTGATTTTATTTGTCATAGAATGCCTTTCCACCTTATCCGTCTTTTGGCTTCAGCCGGTTAAAAATAAACTGGCTCCTTAGAGCAGGGGTTGTGGTGGTCTCGTGTACAAACAACAGATAACGCTTCTATACACTGGAGTACTCTTTTGCATAGCGGTAAAGCATCTGACAGGAAAAGCAAAGGTCGCACGATAGATCCCCAGCGACCGCAAAGAAAAGTTCACTACGCTTTAGGGTCCATAAAGTTCTGTTAAGATTCAACTTCCCCGCTTTTGCTTCCTGAATGAGAGAGAGACCCACCTCATGGCTGTGTGGTTTAGAGTTCTGTCCCCACAGCCAAAGGTTCCGGGTTCAAATCCCTTTTGAGGTGTGGGTGTGTGTTGTGGCTCGGAATACACGTTAGGAAGCAGATCCAGGCCTGATTAGTTGTCATTTGGCATAAAAATAGGTCATTGTGTGTAAAAAGCAACCAATTTTAAAGAGAGATAACTCCAACTACGCAGCCAATCAATGTGGGGCTATGAACTAATTTCAAGAATACACTTTTATAAAATCAGGTGCCAGAGAACCAACCTAGGAGCTCAACTTTGAACCCTCTAACATGCTAAGCACTACATTTTTCCCCTAGTCATGACCTTGATAATTTTAACCCATAAACCTTTAATCACATCAATTTATTAGATCCTACATCCATTTGTTTACTAAGACAGGAAGAAAAAATAATTAGAGTACAGTATCCCTTCGATATATCGTGATCGTCGGAAGGCAAGCAAAATGCGCGATATATCGAGCGATATGATAAAATGTAAAAACGTAAAATCAGAAAAAAATAAGAGAAAGATATATCCGAATGGGCGATATATTGAGGCGCGATACAACGAGAGGTTACTGTATATCATAAACAAAACTAGCATATTAAAATAAAAACTCAGTCAGAAAAACAAGATTAAAACATTTTTGATTATCTAACTGAAATATTAAAAAAAACTCACGCAATTGCATAAAAGCTGAATAAATAATAAAAGATAAAAGGCGTTGAGTGCCAGAAAGGACCATCCCACAATTTGCTTTTTGTTGCTTTTAAAAATCTTTTATTGATTCTGATTAAATCAATTTTGAAAATAGGAAAGATTTTCAACAAAAATCGATTAAGTGATTCAGTGATCAATGCAACACCTAAAGTAATTCCTGACCTCCATGTGTATTTCGGAAGCATAGTTCAGAAACACGTGACATGTTGTAGGGGTCTCGTGTACAAATGACAGATACAACACCTAGACACCAATGATTTCTTTTGTCTAGCGGTTAACGCACCTGTCTACTGATCTAGAAGTCCGGAGTTCGACTCCTCGTTAGCACACATCGCTACATTGGTGACTACCGGACAACTGAATCATGCTGCCATCTATCGGTGCCTTCTAAAAATACTGCACGATTTCCCCACTACCATCTCAGCATCTTTGGCGACTCACTGCCTTACAGCAAGCAACCTCTGGCTACTCACAGCCCCACGCTCGCAAGCAACTCAATCGTTCGTCCATTCGCTACTCACTGGGAATTGGCTATGTGGTGGTCTTGCATACAGATGACAGACACAACACCTAGACACTAGAGATCTTTTTTTGTCTAGTGGTTAACGTGCCTGTCTACTGATCTAGGAGTCTCGGGAGCGCACATCGCTACAATGTTTTAGATCAGTGACGACCAAAGAAGTATTACACGGTAAAAAGAAAAAAGTTACTGGATTACCTCCTGTAACCCTCCAGCCTTGGAAAGGAGGGAGTCTTTGCGAGCGCAATAAAGTAATCCCAATTCCCTTTGTCTAACGTGGCCTGTTTACACCTTCGCCGAATTTCCTCCTTCCACTAACACCCGTGACGTGTTAATTTTGGACTGGGGTGTGTTATTTCTTTTTTTTTTTTTTTAGAGAGGGGTGTTGGTACCTGTTGGATGTTGGAGGGGTGGAGAATTTGAGCTTATTAAGTTTGAGCGGACGTAAGCTAGTTTAATAAAGCGGGAAATAGGACGCATTAATTTATTCATTTTGAATTTGCCTTTTCTGAAAGTATTACTAATTATTTTTCTTTGTACATGTACTTTCTGCTCAGTGTTTGAAAAAATATCTTTTTCGCGATTTGGTGTCTCTTGTTGTTGATGGTTTATTCAAAATAAATGAAATCGATTAAAAGTCAAAAGTAAAAAAGCATTGACATTTTATAAGTACTCGTTGCTTAGAAATGGACACATGGCATGAAAATGAAATTAAAACTACTTTCAAGAAAGGTTTTAATGACGGAAAATTAATTGAAATAAGGTCCTATTCTAAAAGTCTATAGTGATACTATATATAGTGTGTCCTATAGTGATATATAAGAATACTAAGGTATTTTAGTGTCAAATATTAAAAGGAAGTCTAAGTAAGGATTATTCCCTATACTCATTATATTACAATCTTCTAGCCCTGTGCATTTAGAAACTACTTTCTATAAAACTTTGAAAATTTGTGAGTGGGTACGAAAAAGATAACTTAATGAAATGACATAAATTGTTTTCATTTAATGTCTATCAATTAAAAATTAAAATTAAAATGGCAATAGACAAAACCAGGTAGAGCCACTGCATATGCATTAACTTAAGGATTTCAAATATAAAATAAAATATATTAGTTGCTATTTTCGAGTGTTTAATTTATGTCATTTCATTGAGTGATATTTTCCTTACCTACTCACCAAATGTGAAGGTGGTTATAGAAAGTAGTTTCTAAATGCACTGGACTAGAAGATTGTAACATAGCGAGTATAGGGAATGATCCTTACTAGGACTTATTCTTAACTCACTTGTGAGGAAGAGTGGAATATTCAGCAAATAAGTCAATAATGTATTAAATTGAACACCTTCTCAAGATACTTAAAGAATTCAGGGAATGAACATTTTTACTCTCTCTCTCTCTCTCTCTCTCTCTCTCTCTCTCTCTATATATATATATATATATATATATATATATATATATATATATATATATATATATATATATATTTCATTTTTATTTATTTATTTATTTTTTTCATTTTATCACATGTCACCTTGATATCAAAAAAGTGGTCTAGAAATAATGTATGTCTGTGTGTCTGTATATATTTGTGTACGTGGTCAGCATAACTTCCGAACAAGTTACAATGTTCAAATTTGTGTTCTGGTTAGTGGTGGCGATAGAACCTACCATTAACGTTTTCGTCAAAGTCGAGCATGCGTCTAAGGCTGAAATTATGAAAAAATCATGTTTTTCAGCAATTGACAAAAAACGGCTCTAAAGATTTTAATTAAAATCTCTGTGCTAATGCCTCTTAATGTGTTCTAATCGTCCCCACCTTCGAAATTAACGTAGAAATGCGCTAAAAGAGTAAAAAGTTGAAAACGAGTGTCTTCAACACAGAGCTCCTCTGCCCTTGTGCATCGCCCATCAACGATGGATTTTTTTCTGTTTCTTTCACTAGAATAGATATTTTACTGTCCATCGAATAACATCGCAAATTTCGTCTTCTTTGCATTTTTTTTTTTCTTTGTATGTATAAAAATTATTGCCAAAAATATCCCAAAAAGGGCCATTTTTATTTAAATGTGAAAATATGAAAATGCCATAAATTTTAATGCTGTGACCAATATTATAGTGTAATTGAAAGTTGTGCGATGTTCCACACCCCTAGTAAGACTATTTTGACGACATACTTAAAAGTATTGTGCTATTAAATTGTCTATTACCAATGAATCAATTGCAAATCTTCTTAAGAGCCTTTATTATTTTTCATTGAAAAAAAAAAAAAAAAAAAAATCACAAAATATCCCTTTAAGAAAATGTTCCGAAAAAATGTCGAAACGGGATTAAGTCCACTAGAACTCTGGACGTAAAAAAAAATGAAGTAAATCAGCAACTTCAACAACTAAACCCTGCAGATCAATACCCGCGCTCGGAAACAAACAAGCTTACCATCGCTGTTGCCAAAAAAAGAGGAGAAAAACATATAATAAAAAGCCAAGGAACATTTTATTGGATTGCTACCGTTCAACACCGGGAAAATATAACGTCGTGAAAAAGATGCCTTTTAGAGGACCCCGGCAAATCATGAGAAGAAAGAAAGGAATGGATAGAAACGTCTTATGCGTTTCTGTTGGAAGAAATACTATTAAAGAAAAGCGAGTGCATCAGATTCCAAGAGTAAAAGAAGTTACATGTTTCCTTTGGGGGTTGAGAAAAGGAACTTTTAAAAGTTGAGGAAGAAATTGGAAGAAAACTTGGAAGAGATGCAAGGTTGAAACTGACATTTCGAGTCATTTATATTGTTACGAATTTTGTATATTTGTAAATATTTCGTAGTGTTAATTTTGTAAATAGTAAAATTTATGTACATTTCGCATAAGGCAATGCAATAGTTCGTCGTTAGTTTGTTTCCCTGCAATGAGTCCCTTGATGCTTGATAACGGATTTTGCAGAGGTAACTCTGGGAAGCGAGTTTCAAGGGGCAGGGCATTTAACATTATGGTAATGGGAATCTCGCCAAATTGGCGAGATAGAGCCAAGTTGGTGACGGTTTTGGTGACTAATTTTTTTCGCCAAATTTGGCGACCATTTGGCGACCATTTTCGGTCCCCATGTACATGTATAGGACTTTTCGACTACAATCTGGAAAGTTCTCCAAATGTCTATCTCTGGAAGGTTCACGTATGTTCACCTCTCCTATGTATGTCGTGAGTAGGGTTAGTAGTAGTTCTTGGATTTTGAGTCATTGAGTTAGTTGACTGGAATTACTCAGTAGTTCTAAGGCGAACTGTATTGCATTGTCTTTTGCGGCGATTTAGCAGTTGTTGTCAAGTTTTTAACTGTTGTTTTGTGCTCTATTGAGGTGAAAAGAGCTGTATTGTGTCTACTAGAACGAGAAGTTCTGGAGCTGTAAGAGAACTGGGAAGAGTTATTTTGGAATAAATTTCTGCAAGTTTTGATCTGCTTTGGCTTCAAATCTTTCGAACCCGTCCAACGCAACAATATTATTCTCTATTTAAAATGGTGTTAGATAATTTAATTTGTTTAGATCACTGTTTCTAGCAAGAAAACTAATTTTAAAATATTTGTTTTTAATGCATTATATCATTAAATGGGAAAACTAAAAATATAAGCAGACCCGGTCTCATTTTGTATTGTTTGAGTAATTGGTGTTTCATAATAAAACAACAAGAAATTTATCACAAATATAACAATAACCGTTTTTATATTTTCATCATTTATTTAGAAAAAATTGAGTTTTTGGCAATATACTTTTTGATTTGTGTCCTTGGTCAGCATAACTCCCGCACAAATTGACATACGATGTTCAAATTTTATGTACGTGATAGCGGTGGCCTTGGGAAGGTTTTCGTCAAAATTGAGCATGCGCATAAGGTTGAAATAAGAATCGTGGTTTTTAGCAATGTTGCTAAAAAACGGCTCTAACGATTTTGAGTAAAATTGCTATGCTGACGCCTCCTAAAATGTTCTAAACAGCCCCATATCCAAAATTCTCGTAGGAATGCGATTAAAGCGTAAAAAGTTGAAAAATGAATGCATTTAACAAATAGTTCTCTGCTCTTGAGCATCGCCCATCAACAATGGATGTGTCTCTGTTTCACTCACAAAAAAGGATAATGTGATGTTTATCGGTTAACAAAGTCAATTCTGTCGTGTTTGTGTATATATGTATATATATATAATAAAAGCATTCTATCTTACTATTTTATTTAGGTTTCTGTTTCTTATGTCAATAGTTTATTTGCATAACTATTTATTAAAATTACTAATAATTAGTAGCGTACTGATAGTGAGTGTTATTTGTAAGTAAAAATAGTTGGGCATGAGTATTTATTTGACCTCACATGTTTAGAAATGATACAAAAATGTTTTCTTCCATTAACAGATGGGTCCATCGGATAGCTGTGAGGTTAGAGCTCTGGCCTCGCATGCCAAAGGTGCAGGGTTCGAATCCCTGGTTAGGCATGGATGTTCTTTGTGTCGGAATCTGTGTTAAGCTGTAGGTCCCGGCCTGATTAGCCGTCATTATGCTTAAAAATATGTCGTTGAACGTAAAAACCAATCAATAATTAGCAAGTGTGTTAGCCCACTACTTTTTCTAGGGAAATTAGCACTTGTAGTTTTTTTATTGCAGGTTTTATTTTTCAAAATTTGTTCTCAAAATTTACATTAAAAAATATGGGCTTAAATAATTTGTAAATATATTTTAATTCAAAAAGTTTACCAAATACTTAACTAAAATAATTAAATTAGTTAACAAGAAATAAAAAATAAATGTAAAATACAAAATGTTTAAAATTGTGATCCTAATATACATTAATGTCTAACACAAAAGGTATCGATACAACTCAAATAATATGATTCATTAATGAGTGTTTGAAATTCACAAATAAGCACTTTAGTGAGATTTTAAGTGTTAGAACTTTATATTTCGACTTGTTCATACTAGATATTTGCATATGTATTCTTATTTGTTAATGGTTTATATTTACATGTGGATTGATACTAGACTCACTTTCGATTGTATATTGTTGGTTTTTTATATAAAGAATATATGAAAGTTTTTTTCATATTTGCAAAGGCTGTATTTATTTTGCAACTGAACTTTTAATGTATTCTACTGTATGGAATCTATATATTTAATAGGCAATACGTTTTTTGGGGTTAGTCCGTCCGCCTAAACTGCTCAACCAATTTCAATGATCAAGGTGTCATTTTAAAGGAAATAAGCTGTAGATTTGCCAAAACGTGCCAAAATAATTTATTAACACTTTATTAATTAGTTAAATTTCAATATTTTTCATCATTAAGCTACTACAAAGCCTCAATGATTTTGAATATATGATTGGCAACATCCTTACGTATGTAAACAAACCGGCTGCACAGGGGTTCAACCAACCGTTGCTAATTTTAAAACTATCTAAGTATGTAAACAAACCCGTTGGTAATTTTAACGCTCTTTTTAAACTCTTCGTTTCAAAGTTGATTTTTTCTGTTTTTCTGAAGCATTTTTGTATTAGAGTAATTATTATTTTGAAGTATTTCTATCCAGAAAATGCTTCGCGTTGTACGCCGTTCTCTAAAGAGGTGACTTATCAGAATAAATAAAAGATATTGGGACTTCAATGTAAGGGCATAGTTAATGAAATTTTAAGTCAGAATGTTGGCGGATAGTATATTTAACTTTCTATTATGAAACTTGCAATTTGGGTGTTTTCTCTATTAGGCCTTACATTAAATTTATAAAAAATTGGTTACATTTTTTATGGCTGGCAAACCTATTCGAGAGCAGCAAGATGTTTTAGCCACAAATTCGAGCGGCAAAGCTGCTCAATCCGAGCGCAGCGAGGCGTTTTGGGCGTTGGCGAGCGTTAGCGAGCAGGGGGCAAAGCCCCCTAGTGTATTTTTATTAGAATAGCGTAACTAGTGTTTGATACTTTTGTTGGTACTACTTACAATCGATTATTTTACAATAGACTTTATATTCATGTGTTATTTAGAAACGTGTTAGCTATCTTTTAGAGTGGTATATGTAAGTGTTTGATTCATACAAATTTTGAATATTTGTTGGTGTTGAACGTATACAGGCACAATTGTATAATTTTAAGACTTTTTAATATTGTTTCCATGCAGCTTATATTTATTTATATATACGTTTTTAATTAAAATAGATATTTTATTCAACAGAGCACTGTTTTTAAACAAATAGTTTATCTAATTATATGAGTGTTGGATTCACAAGAACAAGATTCATTTTTCAGATATATTCAACTTTCAATATATTATACTTTTAGATTAATACAAGTGGATTGAACTTTTGGATTAATACAAGTGGATTAACCTTTGGATTAATACAAGAGGATTTAACTTTTGGATTAATACAAGTGGATTTAAATATTGGATTATTACAAATGGATTTAACGTTTGGATTTATACTAGTAGATGTGTTCAAACTTTAGATTTATGCAAATGGATTTAAATTTGGTATTTACACTAATGGATTTAACTTGAGGATTTATACAAGTGGACTACCTCAAGTTTTGAATTTATACAATTGGATTTATGCAAATAGATTTGTTAAAGCATTGAATTTATACAAATGGATTTAACTTCTAGAATTGTACAAAGGTCTTTGTTCAATTTTGGATTTATCGCCAACTGTTTGAGTTTATATACGTAGATTTAATTAATAAATGAATTTATTTAATGTCGGATTTGCAAAAGTGACTTTATTTAAATGTTTAAATGATAAAAATTAATTTATGCTAGTTTTGGATATACACAAGTAAGTTTATTTCAAAAAATAAGTTTTATATTTTTGCTATTAAGTGTCAATTTATAAAGCTTTGAATTCATTTTAGTCAGTATTTATTTCTCAATATATTGTATTTATAAAAGTCACCTTTTTGAATAAATACTATGTATCTGCATTGGAGTTTTTATTTCAGAAACTTACTGTAGCAAATATTCTATTGTATTTGTATAAATGGAGATTCATAATTCAAATTAAAATCCTTAGATTTAAACGAGTATTTTTCTAAAGGTAAACAAATTTAATTAAAAGAATATGTATTTGAGTATAAAGTCATTTACTCTGCTGCTCTTCCATCCCTACTCCCCTATAACCTTCCTTTTTTTAAACATTTCGAAGCATTCTCAAGTCTATATAACTTGAAGCAAACTTTTTCCTATCATAAATCATTTATTTGTGCATTGATATGAAAAGAAAATCAGTTTGAAAACTTCAACGAATCTGCAGAATCTGTTATACAATCGCTATATATTGAACAAATTTCTTCATCAAAATAGAACCTCGAAAAAAATATTTTTTAATGTAGCTGATATATAATGTGTCTTATGCATGTACATGCGCACGAAAAATATTTCATATTTAATCATTCTTACTCTGTGATACTCAGGTTTGAAAAAATTATAGCCCACCTATTAGTATTTTATCATTAACCGGCTGAATAGAAGAAAAAAATCCTGGAGAAAAACAAATCATTCATTTCATCACCAACACCCACACCAAATTTGAACGTCGTAGATCAATTTGTTCGGGAGTTATGCTAACCACAGACACAAACACACACACATATATTTTTTCAATATCACTTTTTTGAAATCAGGATGTTCCAAAACGTAAAGAAATGCAAAAAAGCGAGAAATTTTTTTTGACTGAATACTATAATTTCATTACCCTATTATACATGTGGTTAATTGAAAGCAATAAATATTGCTCCGTTCAACCTGCTTCAAGTATCCAGGTTGGTTGGTTTGTACTCTCAATTACCTACTTTTATGAGCAATAACGGATAATTAGGACGAGACTTGCAACTGAACTTGGATTCCGAACCACAGTGAACATCCATGCCTAATCTGGTCAAGTATCGTGGAAGCACAGCAGTATTGGACAATCTTGGAAACGGGAGTTTTGGAAGATAATCCAATCCTGGTTAAAACTTGAGAATCGTCCCAAAATACACGATTTTTTTTTTTTTAAACTAAACTTGTCAAAAACAACACAAAAGATATTTTGTAGTGCTCCATGCGCTTTCTTATAAAAGCATATTTTAATTTTAAAACTATGCATCAACTTTTCAAAAATTCTAGTATATTTTATACAGCATTGGGCAAGATCGACCAATATTGATAACAACGGCAAGTCTACAACGGTCCACATCAAGAATGGCCAACGTATTTGTACTATTCTGTACGCACTTTTGTACCACTTTCGGGGAGACAAGAATCCCGGACCACCAAATGAGCTGTATTTTCATTCAACTTCAACGGGCTTTATATTATTTAAAATACAATATTTTTAATTTATTTTTGACACAGTCAATAATAACTTATTTGTTATGATTATTACTCTGATAATTTTATTTTATTATATATATTTTTTATGTAGTAAGCCGATATTCTGACTTATAATTTTAAAATTATTTTATGCCAACCTTTGGGTAGGTACACTTTTCAGAATAAATATACAATAAATCTGCATAAAAATTTTACCAAATGCAAATAAACTCTCTATTTCAAACAGAGAACCTATTTTTTGCCTAATATACCTTTAAAATTATATTTAAACTAATAATATAATTATCGTATACAAAAATTTTCATTTTTCACAATATAAAATATTTCGTAAGATATTTAATTTTCTAATTTAAGAAACATTTTAGGTTCACTAGATAGATCTTGTGTATTTTCATCATCATGGAAAAAATTAGATTGAAATATTCAATAGATTTGAGAAAAGTGTACCTAACCAAAAATTGTTATTAATATTCTAAGACTCAAATGTAGGCTTATTTCATAAAAGATACATAAAGCAAAAAAAAAAATTGGAAGTGTAACATTAATAACAAATATGTTATTACTGACTATGTCAAAAATTATTGAAAAATATTGCATTTTAAATAATTTAGGGAACTTTTTTAATTGAACGAAAATACGACTGATTTTGGTTGTTTTTTTACTCTTCTCTCCCCTTTAGTATCAACTGCACATTACGCATCGCCAGAAAACAACGAAATGCGTTTAATATAATTTTATAAGCAGACCTAATACTTGTGCGCACCAAAGTGCCTCAACTAATGTAGAATATCTCATCAAGTTGAATTTGTAAGAAGTAATTTCTTAAGGTACATGTACAGTTGAGATGATTTTCTTTAATTTTTAGGTTATAATTTCAAACTTTTTGGCGGTATATCAGAATTAAAAATGATGCATTTTTATAAATAAACTTATTTTTCCGTCAATTTTTTAATGAGCTAATTGCAATTAAAGTGACTAAATAGGACATTATTAGAACATTCATAAATAAACTTGTAATTAATTTAGAACTATGATTTTTATTGCAAATAAAAGATATTATATTGAAGCATGTTCCTACGAAGAATTTTGAATTTGCATTCAATATTTATTTAATTATAAGTTTTTAAATAAAAAATTAACAGAAATACATAGTTTTCAACAAAAAATTCAGATTAAAATCTGCATAAAAAATTTGTTTATAACAATATATATTAGATTCTCAATAGGAAACCCATTCACAACTATTGTCTACAAAACAAAATAAGAATTTTGTAAAATCGGACAAGTTATTATGAAGTTATGACCGTTGGCGTAAAGTCACATAACACCAAAATGTCATTCTTCAGAAAACGCATTTAAAGTTTGCTACACTAATGGACGTAATACAAAACAAGCTCACAAAACCTACTGTAATTTAAAAAGTAATTCGAGTCTCAGAAAGAAAAATGGTATTATTTTAATGGTAATGAATTCGGAAATATTTTAAAACAAAAACGCAAACTTGAGTCAAATTTCGCAATTCCTAATGCATATGTATACCTTAAAAGCGTTGTCAGAAATACTAAAACATGTTTGCCAAGATGACACAACCCTCATCGAAACCACAGAGGATTACCACTCCGGACAATACGCAGTTATCCGCTTTCATCCCGACCGGATCCCGCCGGTAATCTAGGGCTTCTTTCGTCCGTTCTCCAATGTGGTCGGACCATAAGCCTCTTATATCTATGCTCTGGTATTAGTTTAATCCTTTTGTGGTACTGATGGACACATAGAGACTGGTTCAGTATCTTGTTTCGGATGGTTTTTAGGAAAACGTAGATTGTGTGGGAGGATATTTGGTTTGTAATGTTTGAACGATATTGTTACGAATTTTTTGTATATTTGTAAATATTTCGTAGTGTTAATTTTGTAAATAGGAAAATTTAGGTACATCTCGCCTAAGGCAGTGCAATAGTTCGTCTTTAGTTTTGCTTCCCCGCAATGTGTGTCTTAAGGCTTGATAACGGGTTTTACAGAGATAAAGCTGGGAAGCGAGTTTTACAAGGAGCAGGGCATTTAACATTATGGTAATGGCAATCTCGCCAAATTGGCGAGGTAGAGCCAAGTTGGCGATGGTTTTGGCGACTAATTTTTGTCGCCAAGTTCGGCGAGAAATCGCCAAATGTCGCCAAATTTGGCGATATTTTCGGTGCCCATGTACATGTATAGGACTTTTCGACTGCGATCTGAAAAGTTCTCCAAATGTCTATCTCTGGAAGATTCACGAAAGTTCGCCTCTCCTATATAAGACCGGGAATGAGTTGTTGACTGGAGTTAGTTGAGTCATTGAGTTAGTTGAATCAGTTAGTTGACTGGAATTACTGAGTCTCAGTGAACATTCCGTGTAGTTCTAAAGCGAACTGTATTGCATTGTCTTTTGCGGCGATTTAGCAGTTGTGTGTCAAGTTTAACTGTGCTCTATTGTTGTGTATAGAGCTGTATTGAGCTACTAGAGCGAGAAGTTCTGGAGTTGTAAGGGAATCTGTGAAGAGTTATATTGGAATGAATTTCTGCAAGTGTTGATTTGCTTTGGCTTCAAATCTTTCGAACCCATCCACGCAACAATATTATAAAACAGTTGTTTTGTGTCCTAGGACCATTGTTGTTGCATGTTGTTTTAAGCGTGGAAAGAAAGGACAGTAGGGTAAACTGGGTTAAAATTTTAATAACGATGAAAATAAATCACGAGCAGTTAAAGTTGGGATATTGGAATACCGAAATTAGCGATTGAATTTCTGAACCAGTTTCTCAGAGTGGCTCCGATGGCCGCGAGGTGCAGTAGATTTTTTTGGTCCTGGTTGGATTTCACGAGCAAAAATATTTTTAATTTATATATTTTAGTAATTACATTGTTACTATAACTAGGGGTGTGGAACATCGCACAACTTTCAGTTACACTATATTACTGATGTGGATTTTTATCATTTATCATTCTAATATTTCCTAATGATTAGAAAAATTGCCAGTTTGGCGATAATTTTTACCATAATTTTGTATAGGTAAAAAATAATCTTCACCAAAATGGTGCTTTTGGCGATATACTTTTCGATAATTCTTGTATTGTCCTTTTTTATAAGTGAAACTGAGAAGAGAGGAAAAACAATCGTTTATGAGCTATGTTCAAGAGGACTCTGTGTTTAATTCATTCGTTTTTCTACTTTTTACACCATTAAAACATTTTTAAGGACATTTCAGAGGTGGGGATGTTTAAAACACCTTAAGAGGCATTACCACAGCGATTTTGATCAAAATCGTTGGAGCCGTTTTTTAGCAATTGTTGAAAAACATGATCTTAATCTAATGTTAGGGTCCCATATGACCACCACCTACCCGCACACCAAATTTGAACATTGTAAGTAAATTTCTTCGGGAGTTATGCTGACCACATACACACAGACAGAGATTTTTTCTACCAATAAGTATTTGGACACTCATGCAATTGAGAATGTCTGCAGTCCTGATCTACGTCATCCTTGATCCCAATTCATTGTAGGCTCAACGTTGACTACTACTCCACTAACCTAGATATCTATGAGCTCCCTACGCTGTGGCAATTTTACCGGTTGGATCATTGTTACTTCCAAGATGACAACGCCACTTGTCATGTTGCGAGGTCCACCATGGATTAGTATGATGACAGCGGGCTGAACCGACTGGACTGGTCTGCTCAGAGTCCAGACGTGAATCCTATGGAACATCTCTGGGACGAGTACGATCGCCGAATTAAGGAGTGCAGCAACCGTCCAATATCGGTGAAAGAACGCACATGTCCACTCCAAGCCAAGTGGAAGAAAATACTACTGTCCATCATCCAAACACTTGTATAAAGCATGCCCCGGAGTGCTAATAATGCAATTGCCTCAGGTGGAGGCTCAACCACATATTGAATTTGAATAAATTATGTTTATCTCTTTTATCACAGGTGTCCAATTACTTATTGGTAGATAGTGTAGATCACTATTATAAAATCAGGATGTTCCAAAACGTGAAGAAATGCAAAAAATTGAAAAAGAAAAAAAAATTGACCTAATCCTATGCTCTCATTACTCTATGTATACATAATGGTAATTGAAAGTAAAAAGTAAGTTTTTTTTATTTTGATACTGCTTAAATGTGAAACCTTGTAAGTAAAAAGATAGCAATTAGTTGTATCATAAGATAGACTGACTTATCATTGTGATTTTTTTTTCCGTGTAGAATAGGAGGGTTTGTGTAGGGCTATAATACGATTGTTTTAACTATTTTAATTTACGAGACCCAAAATGAAAGTTAGTTTAAATTCAACCCTTTACTTTTACATACATTACTCAGTGTAAATTTTGTTTATCTGACAAATAGAGCCAGTGTTTTCAACTGATATAGTTACGAAAATGTATAGAAATTAATTTACATAAAGTAATTTCCATACCAAAATCAAGTTATGCATAACAGTTCATTAAGAAACAGTTACTTCTCTAAGTTTCTATATAAAAAGTCTCGACATTTTCTTTGCCTAGTTAAAACTAATGAATTCATTATCAAAATCTTTGAAGGATCCGCCGAATACCAATAAATGGCTTCGAAAACTGTGCTGAATCTACATTCGTTTTTGATTGTAAGAATGCGACAGTCAGGTTCATGCGCCTGTGTAGGTATTCTGCAAACGTACGCGTGTCTTATCTTTCTCTCTGAAATAATATGAAAAATCCTTAATTACATTCTTACACTTATCAATCAACCTGTACTTGTACTCATTTCACTACTAAATCTGATGTTACTTTCAATTACCCATATGTATACATAGGGTAATGAAAGTATAGCATTCGGTCAACAACAACAACAAAAAATTGCATTTCTCCACGTTTTGGAACATCCTGATTTCAAAAAAAGTGATCCAGAAAAAATGTGTGTCTGTCTGTGGGTATGTGTGTATGTGGTCAGCATAACTCTCGAACAAATTGACCTTCGATATTCAAATTTGGTGGGCGAGTTGGTGGTAGCCATGGGAACTACCGTTAAGGTTTTCGTCAAAATCACGCATGCTCGTAAGGTAGCTGCCATTGAAAAAAATCATATTTTTCAGTAATTGCTATAAAACGGCTCTAACGATTTTGTTCAAAATCGCTGTGGTAATGCCTCTTAAGGTGTTCTAAACGTCCCCACCCCCGAAATTCCTGTAAAAATGCTTTAATGGCGTAAAAAGTTGAAATCGAATGCCCTTAACACAGAGTTCTCTTTCCTTGAGCATACCTCATCAACGATCGTTGTTTTTTGTTGTTTTTTTTATCTCTTTGCTTAGTTTCATTTGCAAGAAAGGATAATATAAGAACTATCGATAAGCATATCGCCAAAAATTCCCTTTTTTACATTTTTTTTTTTTTTTTTTTTTTTTAAATCCATATAAGAATTATCACAAAAAAATATCGCCAAACTGGCAATTTTTTCTAAGCGACTGATGAAAATATAAAAATGATAAATTACACAAACCTACATCAGCAATATAGTGTAATTGAAAGTTGTGCGATGTTCCACACCCCTAGTTTTGTATTGGCATCTGTTACACAACAAGCAGCTTGTGAATTGCCACTCGGCAGTAAATGTTTCATTCTAGAAGTTCCCACCTAGTTTCATCATTAGTGACGTAATATTTATTGCCAATTTGGCTCACTTCTAAAAGTTACAAGTAAAACGTCGCCAAAGATCCTAAACGTCTGCAGGTTTCCTCATTGAAAATTAAGAAGCAGTGGGTTACCAAATGAAAGATATTGCTCATTGTTTGGCTAGTTATACCATACGTGGCGTTGAAAGCCAGAGCGGTTGGTTGGTTGGTTGGTTGGTTGGTTGGTTGGTTGGTTGGTTGGTTGGTTGGTTGGTTGGTTGGTTGGTTGGTTGGTTGGTTGGTTGGTTGGTTGGTTGGTTGGTTGGTTGGTTGGTTGGTTGGTTGGTTGGTTGGTTGGTTGGTTGGTTGGTTGGTTGGTTGGTTGGTTGGTTGGTTGGTTGGTTGGTTGGTTGGTTGGTTGGTTGGTTGGTTGGTTGGTTGGTTGGTTGGTTGGTTGGTTGGTTGGTTGGAGTTTAACTGCGCTAGGGCAACACATGGGCCAAACTGCGCCAAGAAAGCCAGAGTGGACCATATAGCAATTTGATTTTCGCTGTTTATACTCCCTTTTTTTTCAAAATCTTTTATACCAGAACTAAATAAATGTGGTTTCTTTAATAAAGAACTTAGTTGGCCATTAAATAAACCATATCTGGTCCTGGCATGAATGTTTTAATTTAGGTAACGACAAAATTTACAAGGTTTTTAATTTAAAAAAAAAAAAATAATAATAATTTGAAAGTTTAAAATTTTTATTTTAGTTTCAAAGTAGAATACAATACAGCATCAAAAATTTCAGAAAAATAATTCTAAAAATAAAGATTTCAGACTTTATAATCCTGGAACCCCTTAATTTGAATATTCCTACACTTTTATTACCATTCCATTCTTCGCTTCCATGTAGACAGAGAGGAGTCTGCAATTTTTGGACCCCATCGAACATCATTCTGAATTTTTTATAGAAATTGGAGAAAAGTGAGTAGATTACGAATCCACTGGTCTGCCGTGGCAAAAATGGCCGAAACTGGTCAAAAATCGACTTTTAATAAGTTGAACTAAATCCAATTGCCAAATGCGCCATAATTTGCCAAATAATGAGCATTTTTTTTTTTATTATTATTTGGTAACCCTCACTCTTCAATTTTCAATTAAAGATGGTTGCAGACGATTCAGATATCTGGCGACGGTCTACTTGCATCTATTAAAAGGGAGCCAAGTTGGCAAAAAATATTAAGTCACTTATGACCTAACAGATGTCGCCAATTTGGCTTACTTTTAAAAGATATAAGTTTTGCGAGCCAAAGATCAGAAATCGTTTGCGCTTTTTCTCATTGAAAATCAAAATGTAGTGGGTTGCCAGACGAATAAGTTTGTTCTATTTTTGGCAAGTTATGACATATTTGGCAATCGGATTTTAGTTCAACTCATTCCAAGTCGATTATTAATCAGTTTCGGCCATTTTTACCACGGCAGACCAGTGGATTCGTAATCTACTCACTTTTCTCCAATTTCTATAAAAAATTCAGAATGATGTTCGATGGGGTCCAAAAATTGCAGTCGCCTCTCGGAATAATGGATCATCCTTAATAGTACAGTGCTAATGTCTCACTTTTCCTTGTGTGCAGGAAGTTGACAAAGCAGGAGGACGAGAAAGGGTTCATCGGTGATGACGAGCTCGCCCAGCCGGGCACATTCGACCTCCCGAAGCACAAGCAGAGCAAGGCCTTCCTGGAGCCCAACTGCCCCTGCTGCAAAAACATGTCGAAGCGGTTCTCCGTCGCCCTGCTCTCTTCTTTAGGATTTCTCATCTCTTTCGGGATCAGATGCAACCTGGGAATGGCCATAGTAGACATGGTGTCCAACACAACCACGACGGTGAGGGATTTTTTATTTCTTTAGTCTATTGTCTGTCACACACAGGAATAGCTCCTGCCGTGAAGTCTGTTATTGTATTTTGCGTTGGAAACAAGATTAGACTCGTTTTTCACGGGGAGTTTTAGGAGAAAGACAACTACATTTGGTGTAATGAAAACATTTTGGACGCCAATACACTGCATGCTTCACCTCTATTCTAAATCGAAGTGTCTTGTTCCTATACCGGCACCTACTAGACTATCTGGTGGGAGCTATTCCCCTGACAGACAGACAGTACTCGGCGCTTTGTTGGGCATTCGTTTCTATCAATATCTTGCAATTATTAATGAAGCTACTTTACTACAATGGAAAGTATCTCTTATTAGATTTTTTCTTTTGCCAAGCAATCCTTTTTTTTTTTTTCTTTTTTTTTTTTTTTAAATCTTTTATTTTAGCTTTGATTTTGTGTGTATGTGGGTATGTGACTGGGTATGTCAATGGCGGGAAAACATGCGGAGGCCAAATTAACCCCCTTGCCGTCATACAATCGAGCTGAAACTTGGCAGATAGATTTGATGTCGATGACAATGCATTTTATCAAATTTTGAGGCTGTAAATGTCACTACAAGATCGCTTTTACGGAATACTAATAAACCAACTTGCCGTCATCCAATCGCTCTAAAATAGTATTTAACCAAACATTGAAGAAACTCTTTCCAGTTGCCAACTTTTTTTTAATAAATAATAAAATTGTTTTAATCAGAAAAAATAAATGATATTTGGATGTGAGGGCATAAATTCAAGTTCATTTTAATAAATAAATTTTGAAACGCAGTTTTCCGCTCATTTTGCTGATAGAAATGTTTTTTCTATCGGTGCTGTGTTAATGAATATAAAAATTGGCATTGTATATAAAGGATTTTTTTTTTAACTTTGTTTTTATGGGTTTTGATAATAATTTTGTTTCATTACCATACTTTTACTTCATTATCCCAAAGAAGTTGAAGTGTGTTGTTACGATTAATTTGGAGAAAGGGAATAACTCATATAAGTAACTTTCTAGAGAAAAGAAACATTACAGTAACTTGCAAAATAAAAGCTATAAAGTGAATTCATTGACAATGAATGTACTTTAACTTTCTTTTAATCAATCATTTTGATCATTGAAAACTGATGGAAAAAAATTAACTTTAGGAAACTATTCTAGCTAAGCTCAATTTGCATTCGAACAAAAAATATTGTTAATTATTATTGAGTTAAAAAAAAATTTGAAATAAAATTCAATTCATTATTCAATTAAATAAAAAAAATCAATTCATTATTAAAGAAAATAGTTATTTATGCAACTAGTGGGGAAAGTAATATTTTTTCAAACGAGGCAAAATGCTTATTTGAAGAGTTTGAAAAAGGGATTTCCAACGTGCTGCATACAATATTTTTTATAGTCATGTGCAAAAAATATTTTTAATGCATATATTTATTAATTTTGACAACTCCAGTCACTGAATTTCTTTTGAAAACATGTCATTTCAATACCAAGACTGTATAATATTTGAGCACGAGTCGTTCGAGTAAGTACTTTTCACACTAGTGCGAGAAAATTACTTTCTCACACTCTTCACAAAAAAGTATCATTTCCCCCACAATTTTCGAGCAAGAAAAGTTAAATTTTTTTTAAATAGTTAATTTAACTATTTAAAACTATTATTTTAAAGAAACTGACGCACGGGACATGGACGTATCCCGTGCGTCGATGTAAATGTATATTTGACCTAGTCAAAATAATCATTTTTTAGTATAACTTTTCTACCAGCTAGAATTGTTTAAAACAAAAACACAACTACTAGATTCATTATAATTTAAGAATTCTAATTTGTTTACGAGTAGATAATAAAGCCAAAATGTCCCGTGCGTAACCCAGAGAATTTCCTATCAATTTTTTGAGATTATTTAGCTAAAAAAGTGAAAATCAAAAAGATTGAAATGGAGTTCACGAGCCAAGTATTTCATACATCGTCATATCTCCGAACAGCAACAACCATTCAAGTTGAGTTTACGCGATAGAGCGTCAAATTAAATTACAAAAACTGATTATTCCTTGACTAATATTACAATTTGGCAGGTGTTATTCGTCATCAATTGAAAAATCCAAACCTACTTATGTGCTTATTCCCGCCTAATTCAACCTGGACAAAAAAATCAACAGTTTCTAATAAAACTTCAACTAAACCACCAGATACTAAGTGTAAGTATATGTCTATATATATAAGACCAAGCTCTCGCTGACTGACTGACTCCCTCACTCCTTACTAATTCTCTCACTTCCCATATAGTTACAACTCAGAAAATTGGTACTAATGTCAACAATGACAAACATAGAAAAAGTAAACTTTTTCTATATTGATTAACCAACTTTAAGGGGTCGAAAATGAGTCAAACGTTCCAAACGAAGGATATCCGAATGTCCCATTTATAAAGTAGTCACAACTCGGATATTAGGTACAAATGTCAAGAAGGACAAACATAGAAAAGTAAATTATTCCGATACTGAATAACCAGGTTTACGGGGTCGAAAAAGAGTTAAACGTTCCAAACGATGGATATTCGAATGTCCCATTTACAAATTGGTCACAATTCCAATATTAGGTACAAATGTCAAGAAGGACAAACATAGAAAAAGTAAATTATTCCGATGTCGATTAATCATTTCTAAGAAATCTAAAAGGGGTCTAATGTTCAAAACGAGTGTTATTCAACTGTCCCACTTTATGTATTGTGACAACTCAGATATTTAGTGTAAATGTCAAGTAGGACAAGCATAGAAAAAGTAAACTATTTAGGTGTCTTTTAACCAATTTTAAAGGGGCGAAACTTTCCAAACGAGGAATATCCCAATGTCCCGATTCCTATAGAGTCACAACTCTAAAATTTTGTACCAAGAGAAAAAATAAAATAAGCTATTCAGATATCGATAAGTCAATTTTAAGGGTCTACATCTTCAAATTAAAGAATCTTCTAATATCCCACTTCCAATGTAATAACCCTGAAATTCGGTACAAATGTCAACAAGGGCAAGCATAGAAAAAGTCAGCTCTTCCGATGTCGAGTAACTCATTTTAAAAGGTCGAAAAGAGGTAGAAATGTTCAATACGATGAATAGCGCAATCTTCCACTTCCAATGAAGCGACAGCTCTGCAATTTGATAAAGTGTTATTAAGATTAAATATTGCAATCTGTTTAACTGTTTGAAAGATCGAATGGGATCTAGAGCTCCAAACGAGAGCTATTTAAACTTTTCAATTCCAGTAGAGTCAGATCTTGGAAAACTGGAACAAAGGAAAAGCACTGATAAATAAGCTATTTCAATCTCGATTAACTAAATTTAAAGAGGCAAAAAGTCTTCTACGAGGAATTTCCCAACGATCAAATTCCATTATAATCACAATTATAAAATTTGGAACAAATGTTGATAATGACAAGAATGAGTAAAGGTATTCCAATTTTATAACCCATTTTCAAAGATAGAAATGGGATCAAATGTCCGAAATGAATGATGCATCAATGTCTTTTGATTGCTAAATTGCACATGGTAAAATTTCTTAGCGAAGCACGGATATTCAGCTTGTAAAAGAAAATACAGAGTGTCTATAAAAGGTTGGACACATTTTGATCTTGAATAATTCATAAAATAACGAAGACAAATTTCAATTGATGACTCTAATGGTAAAATAGAATCAAAACGTTTTATAGCCCTTGTCAATGGACTTCCAGATATGCACCTTTCGTCGCACGGAGAATATCAAGACTGTAGTCAATTTCGCACCAGATACGGACAAGCACGTCGGCATCCACAGAGGCTATTACGGCTGTAATCCTGGCCTTTAAGTCATTCGACACTTTGCTCCTGTACTCGAAGTACTTTATGAATCCTCGAAGGAAAAAGTCCAGGAGCGTTATATCAGTTGATTTGGGGGGGCCAAGAGGGGAAAACATACAATTAATAACACGCGCAGACGATATTTATAAAAGAAACTAGAAAAACATAAAATTAATAACACGGGCAGACGATATTTACAAAAGAAACAAGAAAAACATAAAATTAATAACATGGGCAGACGATATTTACAAAATAAACTAGAAAAACATAAAATTAATAACACGTGCAGACGATATTTACAAAAGAAACTAGAAAAACATAAAATTAATAACACGGGCAGATAATATTTACAAAATAAACTAGAAAAATATAAAATTAATAACATGAGCAGACGATATTTACAAAAGAAATGATATTCAAATGGAAAAAGGAAATTTTCTATGGCAACGTTCACTATAACTGAAAATATATAAGTTATTCTATGTATAAATGCCATAAGTTAGTTTATATCTTCATTATTTTATGAATTATTCAACATCAAAATGTGTCCAACCTTTTATAGACTCCCTGTATATTGTAAATTATTATATAACACTTTTGGCTAAAATTTTCTGAGTAATAACATGTCAAAATAACTTCCTGTCATGTTGCATCTCGCGAACTTCATAACTAGATAACTTAGACGAGAATAAGAGTGGAAACTGTCAAGCCTAAAAATGTCAAAATCGAAAATCTTGCGTGGCATGTGTCAAAAGCAAAAGTTGTTGCACAAATTCTTTGAAAATGTACGTTTTGATTTTCAAGCTTTTGTGAAAAGTTAAGCTGGACTCTTTATATTTCACAATAACCCAATCAACGAGTTTGAAGTAATGGTTGATTTTTTTTTTTTTAGTTTTGCTCGGAAAATTAACATAATAATATGTGTACCTCAAAACCAAATAAGAAATTGGTTAATTTGTACCATAGACTTATTATTATCAATAGACTGCGCGTTCCCCACTTCAATCATACAAGGAGAATGAAACCAAAATGAATCACAAAATTCGTCTATCAGTCACGTGGTTTTTAATTTGGCTACCTCGTAAAATTAATCCTTTATCTAATAATCTTATTATCCTTTATCGCCTGAGTGAGGAGAAACCCGCCAAATCTACAACCCTGCTCCCAAAAAGTCCCTACTCATGTGATTCATTTTGGTTTCATTCTCGTTGTATAATTGAAGTGGGAACGCGCAGTCTATTGATAATAATAAGTCTATGATTTGTACGCTTAACGACCTATTTTTATGCACAATGACGGCTAATCAGGACGGGGCTTACTACTTAAAGTGGATTCCGAACCATAACAAACAACTATGCCTAACCCGGGATTCGATCCCAGCACCTTTGGTATGCCAAATTAAAAAAGAGCAAATTTGTCGATTTGTGTTTTATTACTGAGCATTTTCAATTTCTATTTAACCATATCATGCATTCCCAAAATTTCTAAGTCGTTTAGCGAGAGTTATAAGTCCAATGAGAATATAGTTCATGGTAAAGTTGTTATTATGTAAAGTTGCCCAATTATGAAGTTCGTTTTTGAGGTACAGTAATAAGCTATATCAATTCAGGGGTTGATAAATATCAAAGCAATTAAATGTCAGGTAAATATGTCTTGGCTTCCACACTACATTTATGGAATGAGAGAAGATTTTTTTTTTTAAAGCATCTGTCCATCTAAGAACAACCTGACCAGACAAAAACTACAAATGCTACAGACATTTTGCTATATGTCAAATTAAAGATTTCCTTGACAAATTCCCGTACCAAACTTCAACCTGAAGTTACTGCCGATATCAATTTGTAATTTGGTAGTATTTATCAGTTTGGTGATATGTATCAGAGTTTGGAAATCAACTTATGACTAGAAGAGATAATAAGGAAGAATTACAAACAATTTGACAAGTTCTAACCGTAAATACTTTAAAGTTTGAATGGATGAGTGCTTCCTATAAGAGAAGTTCCTATTTTGGCTCCAAATAGATTTATAGGATTAGAAGTTCTGTGACTAGTTTTCTTGGAAACTTTGTCACCAAACTCGCCAACTTGGCGACACTTTTGCTTATAATAACGCTAATGTCGTTAACCTCAGTAGCGCAATGGTTGGTTGGTTCTTTTCAGATTATCTGGCGCCGTTAGCAACACGAGGGCTGTAATGCGCCGAAACATTCGTCATTAGACAAGCCAACATACATTTACAAACACCCATGCCTAACACGGGACTCGGAACCCGCAACCTCGCGGTCTAGAAGCTAGCACGCTAACCACTATACTGTTTGATCGGCCAGTAGCGCAATGGGGACAAATTATGTAAAAGCAGACTTTTAATAACAGTGTCTTTCGCAACAGGAAATATTTATTTATAAGAATTGGTTTTCCACTAACATTATTGAAGTTAGCAGCCCTCATGTTAACTATTTTAAAACTATGTAAAAAATTTATCAATGCTGTTAAAGTTTATTAAAAACTTAAAAATAGTTTTCTATAACATAACATATATGTCATTCCATGTCAAATCAACACGGCTCCCAACCCGACCCCATTAGAATTTCATAAAATTTGGTTCACTTATTAGATTCGTAGAGAAAAGAAAAAATGCCAAATATTAGGTTTGAATCTCGTTTGGTTTCCAAAATATAGAGTTTCAAAAATGGACCAAAAGTGCAAAATTTCGTATTTCTTGCTTTACATATTTGGGTATAACTTTTTCCCTGATTATCATAGAATATTAATTTTGGAGTCAAAAGAAAGAAAAAGATTTGATCTTTCTAATGATGTATTATTTACGTGTATTTCTTTAAATTTTAATTTTAAGGTCAAACAATTTGACCTTTGACCTTGAATATATCAAAAAAGGGTATTTTTATCAAAAAAATATATATTATTCTTACATCAATATTCTACACAAATATATTATACTCATTTTGGAACCGTAATGGGATGCCAAGTTATAAATTTCAATCGTAACTGTAGTCCCACTCATATCTTACAAAAACTGTTTATATGTAAATAGCTTTTCCTTTTAAAATCTATTTATATGCATGTAATACGAATAAAACTTTAGCCTTAATTATTTGCTAAAAATTATGATTATTTATATTTGATTTGTTATAATTTTTTAACTTTAAGAGCAAAAACTAATTGTTAATTTGAAAAAAGTAAATTTTTCGGTATTGCATTAAGTATCCAAACATCGTTTGCTTTAAAATTAAAAAACATGACCTAGATAATTGGTAATAATAAGCTTTTCTGATAATTATTTAAAAGGAATGTTGCATGCAATCAGAAATTTTTTTTCATACAAATGATTAGGAAAATATCATATTTTGAAATTAGAAAACAGAAATACTTAAAATTTTTCTTTTGATACTTATCTTTAAACTATTGTTGAAGCTAATTTATCAGATGCATAAGTAACTTCCTTACATATGTAACTTCTATCAATTATTGTGACTCTTTTTCACTTGATTCATTGCATATGTAACTATTAATTTTATAATTTATTTTTTTGTTTGATTTTTTTTTCAACCATGGAATTAGAATACATTTTGCACATAAGTTGGTTGATAGAAATGGGTCTGAATGCATGAAATTTTTGAGTACCTGGAATAGTTCGGTTAGTTAAGAATCGTTTCTGAAGGAAGATTTTTTTATCTTTCATACTGTAAGGAAGTTACATATGCAAACTGCATTCCTTCAATATCGGCAGTTGCCCATTCAAATAACTGTCGAGAAATCATTATCTGATCTTTAAATAGGCGCTGCAAACTGGCACGAGCGACTAGCCTTTTTATGGTACCTCCAATGCCATCTGAATCTCCTTTACCATGGGCAGTGGCAAAAAAAATACATTCTGCTTGAATTCCAAAATCTTTTTTATGGAAACACAGGTTTATAATTTTTTTTCCCGTTTTTTGTAGTGAGAAGCTGCACCATCAGATTAGTACAAAAGTTTGTTAAGTTTCACATTGAATTTTTTTCCGATGAATTCGACCAAATGCCTTTGGAATAAGTGAACTGCTGTTGCATCATGGTGGAGACAGTCAGAAACTACTACGAAATTAAAATTGTCTACGACTTGGTCAGTGTCTTCTATAATAAACCACATATGGATGTATAGTCGCTTGCGAATTATTCCAGTGGAATCCTTGAATTGCATCTTGAAGAATAAAGGAGTACTTTTCAGAAAAATAACAAACAGTTACATATTCACCTGATTTCAGATTTTGTTTTACAAGTTTGTCATTTGTTTGACAAGCACTAAAAAAAGACGATTGTTCCTTAGCAATGAATGAATGCCGTATAAGTTTGGTATGTTTATCCAGAAACGAATCAATAAAGTCATCACAATGGCTCGATAAAGTTTCAAGGTTAGATCTGTCAACATTAATCCACTGATTGTACGTAATTCTTGTAATCCCATTTTCATCAAAAAGGTCTTCAATGCACCTCCTAAATTCTTCGAACTTTGGACAATTGCTGCACTCTCCCAAGTAACATATTGTTTGGGGAGGATTACAAACAATTTTTGATGTACAGGTTTTATAGGAATCTAATGGAGTTTCAATTTCTTTACTTAATTCCTTCAAATGAGATCCAATTAGCATTAGTTTCACATTTTCGTGGATATGACAAACGCAGACGGTATATGTGTTCCGCTTGCTCCTGCCAAAACACAGACCGATTTTACACATATTTGGAACACGATGTCTTATTTTTTTATGCATCCAAAAATAATATTGAGTCATCTGTTTCTGCATTTAACGGCCTGTTGAAGTAGAAATATAAATAAAAGAAAGGGCATACCTAGATATTTTTCGGAAGGGGATATGAAATTATACGTCACCAAATCATTATAATCCTTTTAGTTAGTAATGCAGAGTATGATTAGTAATTCATATAACAGGTATTTTTTTCTACATATGTTTAGAAATTTAAAAACATTTGAAATAAATTTACCATTTAAAAAACAATCGTTCGATTTTTGCGTTCTAATATTTAACAGAAAACTTTGGGAGGGAATATATTCTCATATATTTTACCCTGGCTATGCCACTGAATAAAAGAACCAAAATAAAAATCTTCACCATTTCCTTCCTTTTGAAAACTAGTCAATTTACACTCGAGTGCCTGTATATTCGGCTTACCAAATGGTATAGTGGTTAGCGTGCTAGCTTCTAGACCGCGAGGTTGCTGGTTCCGAGTCCCGTGTTAGGCATGGGTCTTTGTAAATGTATGTTGGCTTGTCAAATGACGAATGTTTCGGCGCATTATAGCCCTCGTGTTGCTGACGGCACCAGATAATCTAAAAACAACCAACCAGCCTGTATATTCGACTGCATTAGGATATGCGAATATGGGATTCTTCAGTTCGCACTCAAAGACGATTATTGCGTGAAATTAAAGACAAGAGTTCACATTTGAATTTATATTTTGGCATCCCATTGCGGTCCCATTATGAAACTAACGTATTTGTGTAGAGAATTAATGTAAGAATAACATATATTTTTTTGAAAAAAATAAAAATACCCTTTTTTGAGATATTCAAGGTCAAAGGTCAAATTGTTTGACCTTAAAATGAAAATTAAAAAAAAAATATCCATAAATAATACATCATTAGAAGATCAAACCTTTATTTTTTTTTTGACACCAAAATCAATGTTTTATGATAATTAGGGACAAAATTATAACCAGATATATAAAGCAAGAAATGCGCCATTTTGACCTTTTGGCCCATTTTTGAAGCTCCGTATTTCAGAAACCAAACGATATTCAAACCTAATATTGGCCATTTTTTCTTTTCTATATAAACCTAACAAGTGAGCAAAATGTTATTAAATTCTGAAGGGGTCGGGTTGAAAATGTCACTTTTTCGTGTTGATTTGACATGGAATGACCCATATAACATCTCCAAAAATGAATTTTTCCTAGAAGGAGGTTCTATTCCAAATCATTTAATCATTCCAGAAAGTACTTCGATTAAAGTTGACTGCTTCCAAACGCAATTATCTTATACAAAGATGCAAAAAGAAACTTGAAGGCATTTTCCAGTAAGAAATGTAATTTACATTCGAGTCTCTCAAAGATGAAAGATTCCATTGATCAAATAGTGTCTCGCCGCTTTCAAAGAGGCGAGGAAAGTTACTGATGCAAATTATCTCAAAATATACAAGTATAAATAAACTAGCGTGAGCAATTTATTCATTTTCAAAATTGCGCTGTCTGTAGGAGGAACAAATCAAAACTAATAGAATTTTTTTTAAAATATTTATTTGCAAGAAGCTGTTTCGGAAGATACTTAGAAAGTCAAAAATCTTCAATACGTTTTTTTGTAATCTCTTAATTGAGTTTTTTAGATTTTTATATACTGTAACAAAGACAAATAGAAAATATGTATTTGATAGCGTGCTACAAAATATCTTATCTTGTTCCCAAAAGGAAATGAATTTGTTAAATAAGAAGTTACAGTTATGGTAGAATAATGTGAAAGAGCAAACCTAGTGGGATAGCATAATACTGGCGTACAGAATAATGGTGGCTGCTGCTTGTCGAGACATCAATGTCTTCTCGTTTGATTGCTGTGGATCTAATGAGAAAGTTGTTAGTATCGTTACCACGTCATCTGAAAAAAACATTTCATGATAATAAATAATATATAATTTCAAGAAAACCAAACAATCAGCAATGTATAATTTCAAGTCAACCATACAATCAACATTATATAATTTCAAAACAATCACAAAATAAACAATATCAGTGTTTACTGCATTATTCTAATAATACCAATATACATATAAAGTGAACAATTCACGCATTCTTTTAAAATGAGTTAAATTAGTTTATATTTATTGAGACTTACATGGGCCAAAAAAAAAAAAAAAAAAACACGCCAAAAGGGAGAATTTGACCATAAACCTTTCGATAATTCTTCCCTGTAATATTTCTTGTAAGTGAAACCTTTGGGAGGGGGGGGACGCTCGTTGCTGAGTAATTCTCGAGGGAAGAGAACTTTGCGTTAAAGACATTCATTTTTGACTTTTTACACCTTTATAGCATTTTCACGAGAATTTCGGAGGTGGGAATCTTTAGAACACCATAAGCGGCATTGCCATAGTGATTTTGATCAAAATCATTACATCCGTTTTTTAACAATTTCTGAAAAACATGATTTTTTCATGCTTTGCGCATGCGCGATATTGACGAAAACTCTAATGACAGGTCCCATGACCACCACTAACCCGTACACACAATTTGAATACCCTAGGTTAATTCGTTGGGTAGTTATGCTGACTACATACACACTGACCCACATATTTTTCTAGACCACGTTTTTGAAGTCAGAATATTCCAAAACGTGTGGAAATAAATAAAAAAAAAATCCAAATACCAAAAACAATACTTTTATTACCCTATGTTAAGGTATACATATACAATTGAGAAGATTTCCTTTAATTTTTAGGTTATAATTTCAAACTTTTTGGAAGTATATCAGAATTAAAAATAATGCATTTTTATGTATAAAATTTCTTTTTCCGTCAATTTTTTAATCAGCTAATTGCAATTAAAGTGACTAATTAAAACATTATTAGAACATACATAAATAAACTTGTAATTAACTTAGAGGTATGATTTTTATTGCAAATAAAAGATATATTATTGACTCATGTTCCTATGGAGAATTTTGAATTTGGCTTCAATATTTGTTTAATTACAAGTTTTTAAATAAAAAGTTTTAAAAAATACATAGTTTTTAACAAAAAATTAAGATTAAAATATGCATACAAAAATTGTTCATACCAATATATATTAGATGCTCCATAGAAAACACATTCACAACTATTGTCGACAAAACAAAATTAGAATTTTGTAAATTGGATAATTTATTGTGAAGTTATGACCGTTGGCGTAAAGTCATATAACACCAAAATGTCATTCTTCAGAAAACGCGTTTAAAGTTTACTACACTAATGAGCGTGATACAAAACAGGTTCACAAAACCTACTGTAATTTAAAAAGTAATTTGAGTCTCAGTAAAAAAATGGTATCATTTTAATGGTAAGGAATTCGGGAATATTTTAAAACCAAAAAACAAAAACGCAGACTTGAGTCAAATTTCGAGATTCCTAATGTATATGTATACCTTAACATATGGATTGTTGAAAGTAAGAAAATAATCGTAATTAACCTTAAAGAAAAGTCTTTAACCCACCTGTATCCCATAATAATTTCCGAAGCCCTTAACTCCTATTCACTTTCACCATAGAGTTTCTAACAGAACGTATAAAGGGTCTCTGATGCCGAAAAAAGATTGCCCTAGGGTCGCAGCAAAAGGCTTTCAGAGCTCAGGTCCTATTCAGAAACGAACTCAACAGATCAGTCGCCAGTTCCTCTTGAAGGGGCGTCTCCAGGGCCGTTCTTCCCCCCCCCCCCCCTGCTAGTTAATGCATTTATTTCCCGCGATAATCTAAAGTGCATTAGGGATAAAGCGGATTAGGATGGGGAATTTTAAGGGGAAAACCGAGAAGGGGAACGCCTTGATGAAAATAGATGATTGTTGTTGAGCTGGAGGTTCGATTTGGAAAATGTAGAAGCGAAAATGTGTTTTGGCAGTTAGAAAAATATTTTTCTTTTGTTCTAGTAGTTCTTTTCCTTTTGCCTAATGTTTTGTAAGTGATTAAAGATAGATAAAGGTGACTGGGATTTGATATTAGTTTTGCTTTATTAATGTGGTTTTGTTATTGTATTTGTGGAACTATATTTGGCTAAGTTTTGCATTAAAAAATACATATAAAAGTAAATGATGTTTCATAATTGTGCTTAGAGGTTAAAATCTCGATAAAAAATACTCATTTAAATAATGTAAACCATAAAAACAGAGTTCTTAAAAAATTCTTTATATGCATTGTCAATTTTTATATTCATTAAATTCAGCGTCGATAAAAAAAAAATAATTTTAAAAAAAAAATTAACAAAATTAAATAATAATAATAATAATAAAAAAATAAAAAAAAATAAAACATTTCTGTCTGTGCCAAACTATGCTTCAAAATTTATGTATTAAAAATAAATGAGAATTTATTCCTCACATCATATTATCTTTTATTTATTCTGATTAATGTAATTTTATTATTTATTTATTAAAAAAAAATTGGCAACAGAAAAGAGTTTCAACAATGATCGGTTAAAGGCTATTTTACTCGATTGTGGATGGATGAAGGCAAGTTGGTTTATTAGTATTCCGTAAAAGCGACCTTTTACTGATAGTAATAGCCCCAAAATTTGATAGAATGCATTGTCATCGACATCGAATCTACCTGCCAAGTTTCAGGCCGATTGGATGATGACAAGGGGGTTAAATAGGCCTCATCATATTTGCCCGCCATCGACAAACATAATTGAAGTTAATATACAGGATTTAAAAATAAATTTTGTTTCATAAGTGTGCACAGAGGTTAAAATCACGATAAAAAATAATATTTTTTTAAAAATTAAAAATAAATGCTTATAGACTGAGAGGCGACTGCAATTTTTGGACCCCATCTAACATCATTCTGAATTTTTTTATAGAAATTAGAGAAAAGTGAGTAGATTACGATTCCACTGGTCTGTCTTGGCAAAAATGGCCGAAACTGGTCAAAAATTGGCTTTTAATAAGTTGAACTAAATCCAATTGCCAAATGCGCCATAACTTGCCAAATAATGAGCATTTTTTATTTTTTTTTGGTAACCCTCACTCTTTGATTTTCAATTAAGAAGGTTGCAGACGATTCAGATATCAGGCGACGGTCTACTTGCATCTATTAAAAGGGAGCCAAGTTGGCAATAAACATTACGTCACTGATGACGCAACTAATGTCGCCAATTTGGCTTACTTTTAAAAGATACTAGTTTTCCGAGCCAGAGATCAGAAATCGTTTGCCCTTTTTCTTATTGAAATTCAAAATGCAGTGAGTTGCCAGACGAAAAAGTGTGTTCTCTTTTTTTCAAGTTATGACATATTTGGCAATCGTATTTTAGTTCAACTCATTCCAAATTGATTTTTCATCAGTTTAGGCCATTTTTGCCACGGCTGACCAGTGGATTCGTAATCTACTCACTTTTCTCCAATTTCCATAAAAAATTCAGAATGATGTTCAATGAGGTCCAAATTGCAGTCGCCTCTCGGACTATAACGGAAAATTGGTTTATTAGATTTCCACTATGATAATAGGAGCGTGTATAAAAGCGATTTTTAGTGACAGCCCCCAAAACTTGATAGAATGCTTTATTGTCTATAACGAATCTGTCTGTCAAGTTTCAATCCAATTGCATGACGACAAGTGGGTTAATTAACCCTCCGCATATTTGTCCGACACACACAAAACCAAAGGTAATACAAAGGACTTAAAATATAACCCATAAATACAGAATTTTTAAAAAATCCTTTAATGCGTTGTCAATTTTTATACTTATTAACACAGCGCCGATGTCAAAAACATTTCTATCAGCAAAATGTGCGGCAAACTCTTTTTCAAAATTTATTTATTAAAAATGAACGTGACCGTCATCCAAATAACATTTATTTATTCTGATTAAAGTTATTTATTTATTTATTTATTTATTTATTTATTTATTTATTTATTTATTTATTTATTTATTTATTTATTTATTTATTTATTTATTTATTTATTTATTTATTTATTTATTTATTTATTTATTTATTTATTTATGTATGTATTTATTTATTTATTTATTTATTTATTTATTTATTTATTTTGAAAATTTCAACAGGAAATACAGTAGAACCTCGATTAACCGTCCCTCCTTTATCCGGAACTCTCTGTTAACCGGCAATCATTTAGTCGACATCAAAAATCTCCCAAATGAGTAATAAATCATTTGTTCCTTTTTAAACCGTAATCTTTTCCTTCGCTCTAAAGTTACATAAGTAATGGCGAGGCTTTTGACTGGTTTTTCTAAAGAGCTGACATGGTTAGAGCGACCTTCGGATGCACATCAAACTGAACTATTGCCTTCAAAAAGACTCCGGGATAGAGCAGTGAAACAAAGATTATCAAGAGTATTGCAACAAAAACTCATTTCCAACAATTATGTCATAAAAAAAACATTAAAAGTCCTGCATTCAATAAACGAAAATCATTTACTTTTTATTGTTTTTTACGACTCTCTTTTATCCGGAAATTTTCGTTTAACCGACCTACCTTTGGTCCGAATTAGGTCGGTTAATCGAGATTCTACTGTAGTTTCAACAATGATCGGTTCAATGATATTTTAACGCGATTGGTTGGTTTATTAGCATTATGTAAAAGCGACCTTTTAGTGACAGCAACAGCCCCAAAATTTGATGGAATGCATTGTCATCGTCCTAGAGCTCATCTGTCAAGTTTCAGTCCGATGGGATGACGGGAAGGGGGTTAATTAGGCCACCGCAGATGCCACCACCATCGACAAACATAATCGAAGTTAATATAAAGGACTAACTGAATACCCGTGCTTAAATGCGAAATTTTAACATGTGCAATATTTTAGCTAGATGTGAAGCCTCGCTTTGCTGAAATCTATCATTCGTGTTTATGTCGCAATTTTTGGCGCTTCGCTCGCAGGAAGGTTCATCACTACGTAAAATCGAGATCACTACGTTCGCGGAAAAGTTCATTGACACATAAACACAGGCTTACTTCACTCGTTAAAAGGTTCATTGCTATGCAAGCATGGGCTCGCTTAGCTCGCTGAAAAGTTCATTGTTGCGTAAGAATAAGCGCTCTTCACTCATTAAAATCTAAATGCTACATAAAGCTTTAATATTAGAATCCCCTCCCCTGTCGAGACACACAAAAAAGGAAATCCCCGTTAATACAATAATACAACACGCCTTTAAGATTATTATAACACGTGTTTGTGGAAAGCAAATATAGAAGGCCAAAACTACTTATGTTGAAACTTTCAGAGGTCTAGGCCTATTAGAAGTCACTTTTTGTGAAAATATTAATTTAAAAAAAAAAAAATTTAAATTTTAACATTCTTTTTGTCAATAGTCCAATTAGAATGCCAAAACTACTTGTGTTGAAAATTTCAGAGCTGTAGCACTATTAGAAATCATTCTGTAAAATATTTATTAATTAATTACAAAAATTAATTAAAAAAAAATTAAATTCTGTTTTTCAAAAGTCCAATTAGGAAGCCAAAACTACTAATGTTGAAAATATCAGAGCTATAGCCCTGTTAGATATCGTTTCGTTAAATATATAGTAATTAATTAAAAAAGAACTAAATAAAAATTTAAAATTCTGTTTTTCAAAAGTCCAATTAAAAATGTTGAAAATTTTAAAGCAGTAACCCTATTAGAAATCGTTTTGTAAAAAAAAAAATGTTAATTAATTAATTAAGCTAGCTTCGTTCGCGGAAAACTTCATTGACTCTTAAACACAGGCTTACTTCACTCGTTGAAAGGTTCATTGCTATGCAAACATAGGTTCGCTTCGCTCGCTGAAAAGTTCATTGTGCATAAGCATAAGCTCGTTTCACTCGCTAAAATCTAATTGCTACGTAAAGCCTTAATATTGGAAGCCTCTCTCTTGTCAAGAAAAAAAAACTTCCCGTTAATACAATAATACAACACTCCTTTAAGATTATTTTAACACGTGTTGTGGAAAGAAAAATTAGAGGCTAAAACTACTTATGTTGAAACTTCCAGATATCTAGGTCTATTAAAAGTCACTTTTTGTGAAAAAAATTAATTAAAAAACAAATTAAAATTTAAATTTTTTTTTTTTTTGTCAGTCCAATTAGAAGGCTAAACTACTTGTGTTGAAAATTTCATTGCTGTAGCCCTATTAGAAGTCGTTTTGTTAAATAAATTGTTAATTAATTAAGAAAATTATTTTAAAAAACTAATCAAAATTTTAAAATTCTGTTTTTTAAAACTACAATTAGAAGGCTAGAACTATTTGTGTTGAAATTTTGGAGCTGTATATCTGTTTGAAGTCACTTTGTAAAAAAAAAAAAAAAAAAAAAAAACCGAATACTGTACTTTCCTTGAAAGTAAAAAATCGCATTGGCAAAACATGCAAACAGAAAGAGCGCAATGAAAGCGTTAGTCAGTATAGCAGTGATCTCTGAAATTATCCTTGTATATTCACTGCTTAAACTTAAAACTATAAATGAGAACATCTCCATATTGCATTTTCTTGATTTATTTGAAGACAAAAGACAATCACGATAAAAGACAAGAAATTAAGTATTTTTTTATAATAAATCCAATGCTGACCCTATGTTCTGGTTAGGGTCGCATCATGACCTAATCTGAAGTTATGTTTCGGCACCAGGCAATTTTATTTGTATGTAAAGAGTGTGGTGTGTTTAATATATAAACGTACTAGCTTAATACCCGTGATGCGCTACGAAATTTTACAATTAGCATTTTAGCGATCAAAAGACATTCATGTATTCCACACTTCAGACGTTTGCTCCCATTTCGATCCCGACAAATTGATTTATCAAAATGGGAACTTTCCTTTGTTCGACATTTTAAACGAAATTTATAATTGTGAATAGTAAATTGGAATAGTTTATTGTGTTTATGTTTGCTCTTAGTTCTGAATTTCAAAGTAGTAGCTGTATTGGAATTGAGACATTAAGTTAATCCTCGTATAGTTTCAATGTTGCGTCGACTTTTTATCCCTTAAAAATTCATTAATCGATATTGGAATGACTTATTTTTTTAACATTTGCTCTTTTAACATTTGCACCAAATATCAGAAATATGACTACATTGGAAGAGGAACATTCGGATATCCCTCGTTTGGAACGTTTAACCTCTTTTCGACCCCTTAAAGATGGTTAATCGAGAACAGAATAGCTTACTTTTTCTATGTTTAATCTTTTTTGACATTTGTACCAATTTTCCGAGTTGTGACCAAATGGGAAGTGGGACATTCGAATATCCCTAGTTTGGAACCTTTAACGCCTTTTGCAAACCTTAAGTGGGTTAATCGAGATCGGAATGGCTTACTTTTTCTACGTTTATCTTTATTGACATTCCTACCAATTTTCAGAGTTGTGACTATATGGGAAGTGGGATATTTGAGTTTGGAATGTTTAACCCCTTTTCCACCCCTTAAAGTGGGTTAATCAAGCTCGGAATATCATAACTTTTCTATGTTTGTCTTTGTTGATATTTTTACCAATTTTTAGAGTTGTGACCATATGGGAAGTGGTACATTCGAATATTCCTCGTTTGGAACGTTTAACCCCTTTTCCACCCTTTCATCCACCCGAGATCCGAATAGCTTTTTCTGCGTTTGTCTTTATTGAAATTCACATCAGTTTTCCGAGTTGTGACCAAATGGGAAGAGGGACATTCGAATATCCCTAGTTTGGAACCTTTAACGCCTTTTGCAAACCTTAAGTGGGTTAATCGAGATCGGAATGGCTTACTTTTTCTACGTTTATCTTTATTGACATTCCTACCAATTTTCAGAGTTGTGACTATATGGGAAGTGGGATATTCGAGTTTGGAATGTTTAACCCCTTTTCCACCCCTTAAAGTGGGTTAATCGGGATCGGAATAGCTTAGTTTTTCTACGTTTGTCTTTATTGATATTTGCACCAATTTTTAGAGTTGTGACGAAATGAGAAGTAGGACATTCGAATATTCCTAGTTTGGAACGTTTAACCCCTTTTCCACCCCTTCATCCACCCGAGATCCGAAGAGCTTTTTCTGCGTTTGTCTTTATTGAAATTCACATCAGTTTTCAGAGTTGTGACAATATGAGAAGTAAGACATTCGAATATATAGCTCGTTTGGAACGTTTAACCTCTTTTTGACCACTTAAAGTGGGTTAATCGAGATCGGAATAGCTTACTTTTTCTATGTTTACCATTGTTTACATTTGTACCAATTTTTAGAGTTGTGACCATATGAGAAGTGGTACATTCGAATATCCCTCGTTTGGAACCTTTAACCCCTTTTAGACCCCTTAGTGTGTGTAAATAGAGATAAGAATAGCTTACTTTTTTTACGTTTGTTTTTGTTGATACTTGCACCAGTTATCAGAGTCGTGACGAAATGAGAAGTAAGACATTCGAATATCCCTCTTTTGGAACGTTTAACCCTTTTTCGACCTCTTAAAGGGGGTTAATCGAGATTGGAATAGCTTAATTTTTCTATGTTTGCCTATGTCGACATTTGCACCAATTTTCAGAGTTGTGGACATGTGGGAAGTGGTACATTCGAATATCCCTCGTTTGGAACGTTTAACCCTTTTTCCACCCCTTCATCCACCCGAGATCCGAATAGCTTACTTTTTCTGCGTTTGTCTTTATTGATATTCACATCAGTTTTCAGAGTTGTGACAATATGAGAAGTAGGACATTCGAATATATAGCTCGTTTGGAACGTTTAACCTCTTTTTGACCACTTAAAGTGGGTTAATCGAGATCAGAATAGCTTACTTTTTCTTCGTTTGTCTTTATTGATATTCGCACCAATTTTTAGAGTTGTGACGAAATGGGAAGTAGGACATTCGATTATTTCTCGTTTGGAACGTTTAACCCCTTTTCGACCCCTTAAAGTGGGTTAATCGAGATCGGAATAGCTTAATTTTTCTATATTTGCCTATGTCGACATTTGCACCAATTTTCAGAGTTGTGGACATGTGGGAAGTGGGACAGTCGAATATTCCTCGTTTGGAACGTTTAACCCCTTTTCCACCCCTTAAAGTGGGTTAATCGATATCGGAATAGCTTACTTTTTCAATGTTTACTATTGTTAATATTTGTACCAATTTTTAGAGTTGTGACCAAATGGGAAGTGGGATATTCGAATGTCCCTCGTTTGGAACTTTTAACCCCTTTTCGACCCCTTAAAGTGGGTTAATCGAGATCGGAATAGCTTACTTTTTCTATTTTTACCATTGTTGATATTTGTGCCGATTTTCAAAGTTGTAACTATGTGGGAAGTGGGAGAATTAGTGATGAGTGAATGAGTCAGTGAATGAGTGAGTGAGTGAGGGCTTTGCCTTATATATATAGAGATTAATTAAACGTATAATTCCTATTAGTTATATATAACACACACTAAGACGTAGCTTATAGAACAAACGTATATTTATTATTTACAAAAAATTCCAAGTTACTTTTATCCATTTTGCCAAACGATCCTTTTTAAAGAAAAGAAACTATAAATCTCACAGTCTGACGTCATGTAGTTTAATGTGTCAGACTGTGAGATTTATAGTTTCTTTTTTTTTTTTAAAGGATCATTTGGCAACATGGATAAAAGATCGTTTTTAAAGAAAAGAAACTATAAATCTCACAGTCTGACGTCATGTAGTTTAATGTGTCAGACTGTGAGATTTATAGTTTCTTTTTTTTTTTAAAGGATTGTAGTTTCTCCACGAAGAGGTTAATGAATCCTGTATGAAAAACCCGGTATGTTTTACGGATGAAAAACTGGTCAAATTTTAAAGTGTTATTTATAGTAAATCGTTATCTCTTTTTAGAAACCGGAGTTCGATTGGACTCCAGAAACAATAGGAATCATCGACTCTTCGTTCTTCTGGGGTTATCTAATAACACAAATACCAGGAGGGTTTCTAGCAGCAAAATATCCAGCAAACAGGTAAGCTTTCTTTGGAATCATTGCAAAAATAATTATAATTTCAATACCTTTAGTATAAAAAATAAACATAAATAATGCTTATGAAACACTATTAAAAAATACCCTGAAAAAATAAAAATAAAAATATTAAGTCCTAGTAATGATCATGCCCTATTCTCGCTATGTTACGATCTTCTATTCCAGTGCATTTAGAAACTACTTTCTATAACCACCTTGACATTTGGTGAGTAGGTACGAAAATTATCACTTAATGAACTGACATAAATTGTTTTCATTTATTGTCTATCAATTAAAAATGAAAATTAAAACAGCAAAAGATAAAACCATGTGAAGCCACAGCATATGCATTGACGAAAGATTTCAAATATAAAATAAAATATAATAGACGCTATTTTTTAATTTTTAATTTATGTCATTTCATTAAGTGATCGATTTCGTACCTATTACCAAATGTCAAGTTTTTATAGAAAGTAGATTCTAAATGCACTGGGCTAGAAGATGGTAACACAGCAAGTCTAAGGAAGGAAGGATCCTTACTAGGACCTTCCTCTGAATAAATTTTATATCGATACTAGCTACACATGCGCATGATAACAAAACATGTAAACACGTACAAAACCAAACATAAATTTAGGAATATAATGTAATTTCAATCAGCAAGAGGTTTTGTTTGAAACTGATTTCATCATATGTACCACAATATTCATGTTACCATCATATGGTAGGTTACCAAAGTTACCATCTATGATACCATCATATGCTATACTTAGTCTATTAGATACCAATACTATGTATTTTTCTGCATTTATCTGTCCTAAAATGAAAACATTAAAGTCAAATAAATATAGCAATTATGTATGAATGATCACCTAGCAAAAGTGTTGTTCAACGTTTCCCGTAATTATCTCCAAAACTTAGAAATAAAAAAGAAATTACTCTAATTTTCTGGAAAAAAAATTCTGCGACAGTTTTCTAATTAATATTTTTGATTTACAACCAAACATTTTTTTTTTAAATATCGATGAACCAAAAATCATACCCATTGTTCTAGGTGGGGACTTAAGCTCACTCATGATTGGTCAGGATATTTTGGTACAGTCTTCGGTATTGGTCAATCACTCAAGTTTCAAAACTATTATTCATTCCACCTAAAATCTCTATTTACAAGTTTTCTTTAGTATGACTGTTAAAATCATTGCTTAAAAATATCTGTTTACAGAAAGAGTATATAGGAGATTGTGTAAAGCTGCTTCATTAGACGAGATATTAGATTTTTTTTTTTTATAAAAACACTTTGAAATCCCTTTAAATTCCCACAAAATCATTGATAAATAAAGTTAATTATTTTATTTAATTCAACCAACTGTTTCAAAATATATGCTGCAATTTATTTATATGTAGTTTCATTTTTTCTTGTGCAAAATTATTTGCCATGAAGAATATTATTTACAAATTCCTAAATCATAAATTACCATAAAGAATACATTTACCTGTGATAACATATATTAATCCAAAAATTAATTATTCAGAACTGAAAATATAAGCCTATAGTAAGTATAATAAAATATGAGCCATAACCAACTGAAAATATAAGCAAGCTAAATATAATAAAATATGAGCCATATATAAAATATAATATTAGAGTAAATAAAACAACGTTACAATCATTATCTACATAAATAGTGAATATCAGCATCGATAAATATTTTACTCGACTATTTTTTATCATGCATAAATTAGCACCAGAGGAACAAAAAAATAAATGTTTTAAGCAAATAGTTTCCATTAATTTGTTTCCGAAATAGTTATTGGTTAGTACACGCTTTGTAAACACGCAAACATTATTGTTACTAATATTAGCAGTGTCAAATCGATTGCTAATCACGTATGAATCGTTTAGGCAGCTTTTTTTAACCATAGTAAAACAAACAAAGTATCTAATTTATTTTATTTACAGTTCGGTATGTTTATTCGAAGCATTATTCAATTCTTTGTTATTTTTTTCCTGACCAAAAAGTTGTATTATGTAACTTTTAAGGGCGTTCGGCACATGAAAAAATTTCAGAATATTCATTTTTAGTCTATTAATATTTACTAGGGGGCTTCGCCCCCTGCTCGCTATCGCTCGCCAACCCCCAAACGCCTCGCTGCGCTCGGATTGAACGGCTTTGCCGCTCGAATTTGTGGTTAAAACATCTTGCTGCGCTCGAATAAATTTTCCAGCCATAAAAAATGTAACCACATTTTTATAAATTTAATGTAAGGCCTAGTAGAGAAAACACCCAAATTGCAAGTTTCATAATAGAAAGTTAAATATACTATCCGCCAACATTCTGACTTAAAACTTCATTAGCTATGGCCTTACATTGAAGTCCTAATATCTTTTATTTATTCTGATAAGTCGCCCCGTTAGAGAACGACGTCCAACGCGAGGCATTTTCTGGATAGAAATACTTCAAAATAATAATTACTCTAATACAAAAATGCTTCAGAAAAACAGAAAAAATCAACTTTGAAACGAAGAGTTTAAAAAGAGCTTTAAAATTAGCAACAGGTTTGTTGTTTACATACGTAAGGATAGCTTTAAAATAAGCAACGGTAGGTTGGTTGGTTGGTTGAACCCCCCAAGCAACGGGTTTGTTGTTTACATACGTAAGGATGTTGCCATTCATATATTCAAAATCATTGAGGCTTTGTAGTAGCTTAATGATGAAAAATATTGAAATTTAACTAATTAATAAAGTGTTAATAAATTATTTTGGCACGTTTTGGCAAATCTACAGCTTATTTTCTTTAAAATGACACCTTGATCATTGAAATTGGTTGAGCAGTTTAGGCGGACGGACTAACCCCAAAAAACGTATTGCCTATTAAATATATAGATGTTGTTTACATACGTAAGGATGTTGCCATTCATATATTCAAAATCATTGAGGCTTTGTAGTAGCTTAATGATGAAAAATATTGAAATTTAACTAATTAATAAAGTGTTAATAAATTATTTTGGCACGTTTTGGCAAATCTACAGCTTATTTTCTTTAAAATGACACCTTGATCATTGAAATTGGTTAAGCAGTTTAGGCGGACGGACTAACCCCAAAAAACGTATTGCCTATTAAATATATAGATGTTGTTTACATACGTAAGGATGTTGCCATTCATATATTCAAAATCATTGAGGCTTTGTAGTAGCTTAATGATGAAAAATATTGAAATTTAACTAATTAATAAAGTGTTAATAAATTATTTTGGCACGTTTTGGCAAATCTACAGCTTATTTTCTTTAAAATGACACCTTGATCATTGAAATTGGTTAAGCAGTTTAGGCGGACGGACTAACCCCAAAAAACGTATTGCCTATTAAATATATAGATGTTGTTTACATACGTAAGGATGTTGCCATTCATATATTCAAAATCATTGAGGCTTTGTAGTAGCTTAATGATGAAAAATATTGAAATTTAACTAATTAATAAAGTGTTAATAAATTATTTTGGCACGTTTTGGCAAATCTACAGCTTATTTTCTTTAAAATGACACCTTGATCATTGAAATTGGTTAAGCAGTTTAGGCGGACGGACTAACCCCAAAAAACGTATTGCCTATTAAATATATAGATGTTGTTTACATACGTAAGGATGTTGCCATTCATATATTCAAAATCATTGAGGCTTTGTAGTAGCTTAATGATGAAAAATATTGAAATTTAACTAATTAATAAAGTGTTAACAAATTATTTTGGCACGTTTTGGCAAATATACAGCTTATTTTCTTTAAAATGACACCTTGATCATTGAAATTGGTTGAGCAGTTTAGGCGGACGGACTAACCCCAAAAAACGTATTGCCTATTAAATATATAGATTAAAATTTAAATTATTTTCTTTAAAATTATGCCTCTATAATTATATTTTATTTTCGAGTGTTTTTAATAATTTTTTGAAGTAAACAAAATGTATGAGTGTTCAATGCATATTTTTTTTAACTTCAAATGCGAATTTCTCAAAATTCCAGTTTTTCATGTTTGGAGGCACTTTGCTTAAAATCTATTTGACATAAATACTTGAAATTTTTATAACTGTTAATCTAATGTATGTAATTACTTTAACATGAGGAATAAATGGTAAATAGCATACTTTTTTTTAAAAAAAATACAATTAGTCTAAAATTTTAACAATTTTTTAAACCTATTTTTAAAGTCATAATTATTTTAATTTTCAAAAAATAATAAAAAAATCTTGTGTTAAAGTATTTAAAAGTATCCAAATATTATTCTGTGAAAGTTTCATAATGATTGAAGAATCGGTTATTAAAATAGATGCCCTCAAATTTGTTGAATTTAACATGTGCTCATTTGGACTCCCTTAATACAGTTCAATATATAATTATCTTTCACACAGAATCTAAGGAATTTATTTTGCAATAAGATAGGTATCATTTAGATATAAGTCAAAAGATGGGCCAAATACTTATTAATTTTGGACTTGTATTCAACAGAAATAAACTTTTCGTCATTGTTTAATGGACAATTCTCGCATTTTTCAAAAACGAGTGAAATTAGTTTATATTTATAAAGAATTTCTTTCTGATTTAAAATATTTAAACAAAATTTCTTTTAAAAAATTATTTATTTAAATATAAGAAGAGAAAATGCTCCAAAACCGAGCCAAAGCCAGTTCAATGAAAACACTCAACAAAATCTGTGACGTCAAAGCTTCCTTCCGTTTCTACGGTTATCGTAAGGTTTCTGCCAAATAGTTGGTGTTGGTAGACAATTGCCATATCCAGTACAGGTTGGCGCGATTTGCGAGAAACTTGTAAAACTGGATTCCGCTGCCGCATTTCAAGCCAAGATGTTTGGGAAGTCTTGACGTCACATTCAATTCGAGCCAAATGAATCATTTTCTCGCCAACGTGTAACAAAAGAACTTTGATTGCAAATTAGAAAGGGAAAAAAAACGCATTGAGCAAACATTTTTCTGTTTTTAGCCTTTTCGAAACTTTTATGATTGAATAAAAAAAATGCGGGAATTTTCCATTGCAGTTACTTAAATAAGCAAGGATAAAATTGGGTAATTGCTATTATATGAGCTAAAAGTAAGTCCATTATTCATTGGGCAATTCCCTGAGGTGCCGGAACAGACAAAACATTTTGGCTCTTTTTTCTACTCTTAAACAGATCAGAATTATAGAAATACGATGAATCTCACAGGTATGTTTTTATTTTATATAACACTAGGTGGTAGCAGAGTTGTATGAAAAAATAATTACTTAACTAGGTCAAATACCGTAAAATGGGATGAATCGGAACACTTTTCAACTTCCAAAGTAAAAATCGGTTGTAATAAGATCGTTAAGAAAAATATTTTTGACATTGAAACTTGGGTCTTACTTTCTTCTTTGAGGATCAACCCAAATTGTTTTTAAAAAACTAGGTTGGTTGTATTCAGATTATCTGGCGCCGTCAGCAACACGAGGGCTATAATGCGCCGAAACATTCGTCATTAGACAAGCCTACATACATTTACAAACACCCATGCCAACACGGGACTCGAACCCGCAACCTCGCGGTCCAGAAGCTAGCACGCTAACCACTGTACCGTTTGGTCGGCTGAAAAACTAGGACTTTAATTTATTTTAAATTTTTTCATGGTGTTCCGTTTCACCCCGCAGAAAGGGGTGAATCGGAACACTCGTTACAATTTATGTCTGATCTTATTTAAATGTTTACAGGATGGCAAAAAACAAGTAATAATGCATTGTGGGGAATAGGAACACAAAATTATCATAAAAAAATCATTTAATATGACGGATAAAATTCATGTTTGTCAATTATTGTCAAAACAAATCATATGTTTGAAAACGTATCAACTCTTCTCCTATAACTCATCCAAATAGTCTTTAAAATTAATAATATTTTTTAATCTACTTGTTTTTTATGTTTGCTTGCCGTATGACAGCAAATTTCTTAAAATATCTTGTGAACGGAGAAAAACATCCTCATTTGTTTTAGAAAATCTCTTCGTTCATGGGCGCTTTTTGTAAAACACTATTATATAGCAATAACCTTGTGGGTGAAAAACTTTGCTCACATAATCGTCATACATTTTTCCATATAATTTAAAAATAACGAAGTCATTTAAAGAAAAAACCACTGGAACAATCGGGTTTTCTGCCATGCGGAAACTAGGCTCTTCTTCTGACATTTATTCAAGTCTGCAATCTTGATTACTGTCTTGAAGGGAGTAATTAGACTCTTCTTCAGTCGATGAATCTTGTGTGGAACATATTCTTGCCAAAAACAGCTTTTTAATATCACTTTTCAAGTGTTCCGATTCACCCCGTAAATCTCGAAATCTAGACGAGGCAAAACATAAAAATTCGTAAAATAAAAATTTTTTAAAACCAAGTTAAATTAAGAATGGCATGTTGTTGTGGATGTTTATACTTATCTACAAATATATTATTTAAGTCTATAACTGGTACATGTTATTAATTACGGGATAAGTTTTGGAGAGGTTAAAACTCTTTGGATTGTTTCAAAAAAAAAAAATTAAAAAAGTACAGTGTTGAAAACCCCACAATTTTTTTTTCAAGATTCCAAACATGTTAGCCAAGTAAAAAAATATATATAATTACTAAAATGGCTTTATTTGTGTAAAATAATAATTGCTTTGTAATTTCATGAAGTTTCGTTCCGATTCACCCCGCTGTTCCTATTCACCCCATTTTGCGGTATACATTTATAAGCCATCGGTGGATATAAATGCATATTTGACCAAGTTAAAATGATTATTTTTCCATACAAATTTTCCACCAACTTGAGTTACATAAAATAAAAACATAGCTGTCAGATTCATCTTAATTTTATAATTCCAATCTGTTTAAGAGTAAAAAAAATGAGTCGAAATGTTCCGTACGTCAGCAGAGAATTGCTTTACTCATTTTGGATTCACATTTCGCAAGCGCTATTATGCAAGCAAACCGCTATCATTATTATTAGCAAAAGCTACACAACCGCTATTATGAACTTTAAAAAAAAAAACGGATTGACAACTTGTTGATTTGAAACTTGTATTTATTAGAATTAAACTTCGCAGACTTAATCAAAATAGAATCTTTGTTTATAAAACAATAGGAAGCCAAATTCTTTACGATTATGAACATGTGAGCATCAGATCTTAGTTTTACATTAATAGTTTAACTGCTGTTATGCCTACAAGACATGGGGCCACTCTAAATTGATTTTGGATTTGCACGTACCAGAACTAAACTTTATAAGCATTAAATGCATTTAATGAGTTGAAGAATACCCATCACAAAAAGGTCGTGGAAAATAATAAAGATTCAGCCCTTTTTCAAGCAGCCATATGCGCAGTTTATTTTGGAGAACATAGCAAAATGCGTTTGATTTACATGAAAGGCAGAAATAGTGTGTAAGAAAAATTTTGGGTTCAAGAAAAGATTGACGTCACGAGTCTTGGGACCTTTAGTATTAGAAAAGGAAAATTGAAAAGTCCATCCCTATATTAGAAAAACGTGTGTACAGGAACTAAGACAGATCTACATTTGAATGAAGTCAGGAGAAATTAATGAGAGAATGCTTTGATTGACTCTGGTATATAAACAGATTGAGACTGAAGTGAGCATTGATGAAAATTATTAAATGACGCGTTACAAAATCATTTGCATATAATCCGAGAGGCAACTGCAATTTTTGAACCCCATCGAGCATTCTGAATTTTTTATAGAAATTGGAGAAATATGAGTAGATTACGAATCCACTGGTCTGCCGTGGCAAAAATGTCCGAAACTGATCAAAAATCGACTTGGAATGAGTTGAACTAAAATCAGATTGCCAAATATGTCATAACTTGCCATAAAAAGAACAAACTTTTTCGTCTGGCAACCCACTGCATTTTGATTTTCAATGAGAAAAAGCGCAAATGATTTCTGATCTCTGGCTTGGAAAACTTGTATCTTTTCAAAGTAAGCCAAACTGGCGACATCAGTCAAGTCATCAGTGACGTAATGTTCATTGGCAATTTGGCTCATTTGTGAAAGATGCAAGTAAGCCATAGCCACACTTCCGAATCGTCTGCAACCTTCTTAAATGAAAATTAAAGAGTGGGGGTTACCAAATAAATAAAAAAAATGCTCATTATTTGGCAAGTTATGGCGCATTTGGCAGTTGGATTTAGTTCAACTTTTTAAAAGTCGATTTTTGACTAGTTTCTGCCATTTTTGCCCCGGCAGACCAGTGGATTCGTAATCTACTCACTTTTCTTCAATTTCTATAAAAAAAATTCATAATGATGTTCGATGGGGTCCAAAAATTGCAGTCGCCTCTCAGTCTAATACATACTACGTACAGGGTGTCCCAAAACATACTTTCCAAGACCAAACGTCATTTCCTCAAGTAATATTTAGTACCATAGAGTGAATTTTTGGATATATACAAGACAGTATGACTTTTTCCTGAACATATCCGTTTCTATGTATCACCACCCTTATTCCCCACACCAGATCCCATAGTATTTTTATTTATGTAGTCACTTTGAAGGGGATGGCCTATAGGCAAAATCCTACGACTTTTTCCATCCTGAAAAGGAGCATTAACCTTTTAACTGTTCTGCCCGAGGTAATCTCGGGCACAGCACTGGTGTTCCAAAATGTCACGCCCGAGTATTACTCGGGGTAATTTTTTTTTGATTGCTTCGTGTTGTTATACCCGAATATATCTCGGGAGGAATTTATTTGCGCTCAATGCAATAGATGACAGCACTATACTGCAAGTTTCAAAGGTTAGAGGCCAAAGGTCAAAGTCAAAGTGCGCGGCATTTTTTTGTTGCAAAATGGCATCCCGTAAACGTTATATAGATATTACAAAATTATATATAGATATTATAGTTATATACAAAACTGAACTACTAATAGGTATTCATTTTTATTTATTTATTTATTTATTTATTTAGAAAATAATTAAATTGATTTTTTTTTTAATTTTTAGAAAATAATGCTCCACTGGATGCGAACTTTACCACTGCCACGCTGAGTGGCAGCCGCCACAAAACCTTAAAATTTTTATGTATATAATTAAAAATATTAATTTTTAACTGCTAAGTATATTTTATTTTGTATTAAACATTTGTTTTTTGCAATAAAAAAAGTGAACAATTTAGGTACCCAAATCATCTAAATAACTGAACAGCTAAAAGGGATACATTGACTATCCCAGCAGATGGTTTCATTAAAGTGGTGACCAATTTTGCTGCGCTTTTTTTATTGAATCAATGAGGTAGATGGATTGAAAATATGGTTATGTGCACAGTAATCTTCTTATTATAACATGTCTATTCTGCCATGCATGTATTCAGTAAAGCTTTATTTTGCCTATATATTGACCTCTAGCGACCGTTCCGTTCAACAGATGGAGATGAGATTTCAGGTATAGTTATTCAGAGGTATGAGCTCGAGATTATGTGAATGGCAACAAAACGGCGCTCATGGTTACGGTTATATTTGCAGAAACTCGAAATTTTCGAATAGATACATTTACTTTTTCCTGTCGCAAAAAGCCCAGAGCAGGCGAAAACGCAAAAGAGCGTTGGAACGGTACATGTAGCACAAAAAACGGCCACGTTATGCACGCACAAAAAAAATTAGCTCTGCGAATGGCCAGCAAAAACACGATCGGGACGCACGGTAGAAATTTGCATATGACAGAGGCCAAAGCTCATATGGGTGCCATCACAGGCAATTTTATCGGTTTTCTGCTCTGAATATCTGGCGAACGGCCTCTGTGTGCTCCGATCGTGTTTCTGTTGACCGTTCGTAGAAGCGTAGAGACTGTTTATTGTGCTTGCAGTTTTTCTGTTATATTCGTACCGTTCCAAATCTCTTTAGGGTTTTCGCTTGCGCTGAGCATTTTGCGGTCGAAGAAAGTAGGTGTTGCCATTCGAAAATTTCGAGTTTCTGTAACTATAACCGTACCTCATACCTCTGAATAACTATACCTGAAATCTCATCTTGATCTGTGATCTGTTGAGCGGAACGAAAGCTAGAGGTCGGAAAAGTTATTGTATGACCACTCTGTATATGTGCTCTTTAGTATTAGATGTATTAACTTTGGTTTTACAATGAATGGCAGTATTGAGTATGTTAACCTGTCTTGTGTTTGAACAGAGTGTTCGGCACAGCGATTGCAGTGTCTGCCTTCCTTAACATGCTTCTACCCGGGGCGGCCAAGATTCATCCGGCAGTCGTCATCTGTGTCCGAGTTCTGCAAGGACTGGTGGAAGTAAGTCATTGTTCTCTCAAATAATATATTGTTGCTCAAACTGTCTGTAAATAGTGTAAATAGTGACGTATTATTTTAGAATTCTATTATAATTTATTTTATTTATTAACAGCGATAATACAGGTTAGAAAAAGGTGGCAACACCTAAAGCAACCGAGAAATTTCGAGATGTTTCTTTTTCGACGAATTGGCTGGATATTTCGAAAATGTTCTCACACGCCTGGTATAAATAAGACCAGAGATCGGGAAAGTTTTCAGTTTGACTTAGGAACTCGATGAAAGCGGGTCGCTTTGTTTACTAATTGGAGTGAGCTTGTATAATCGCTGTTTTTCGAAGTTGTTTTTATTGAAGCTTGTGTTGAAACTTGATATTGTTTGCACTTTCTCTTCGATTAAATTTTGTGTGCCTTTGAAAAGCGAATAGATAATAGTTTTTATCTATTAAAAACTGTGCCATCATTGCTTCTGTGAAAAATTTACAACAATATGTAGGTTAGCCGAAATAATACTTGTCTGCAAGATTGTACCAAAACAATTACTTTTTATGGTGCATATCCCCGTAATACCAAATGTTGTACTCTCTTATTATTTTAGAAGTAAATTTGATTAAAAAGTCGTATTTCTGCAATCAGATCAGATTTCTCAAGCATTGTTATGCATAAATCGGAGTAAACCCTCATATTAAGTAAATATATACAGTAGAACCTCGATTAACCGTCCCTCCTTTATCCGGAACTCTCTGTTAACCGGCAATCATTTAGTCGACATCAAAAATCTCCCAAATGAGTAATAAATCATTTGCTCCTTTTTAAACCGGAATCTTTTCCCTCGCTCTAAAGTTACATAAGTAATGGCGAGGCTTTTGACTGTTTTTCTAAAGAACTGACATGGTTAAAGCAACCTTTGGATGCAGATCAAACTGAACTGTTGACTTCAAAAAGACTCCGGGATAGAGCAGCAAAATAAAAGATTATCAATATTATTGCAACAAAAACTCATTTCCAACAATTATGTCATAATAAAACGTTAAAAGTCCTGTATTCAATAAACAAAAATTATTTACTTTTCATTGTTTTTTACAACTCTCTTTTATCCGGAATTTTCGCTTAACCGACCTACCTTTGGTCCGAATTAGGTCGGTTAATCGAGATTCTACTGTACATATATATATATATGAATTTTCACCTGTTTTGAGGAACTTGCACAAGTGAGGAAAATGAATAGTTTGTGTATTTTCTAGTGTTATCCAACGAATATATTTGAGCAGTGCAATTATGTTTTATCTTTATGCACATTTTGGCTTATAGAAATGTTTTTGATATAGGTGCTGTGTTAATGAATACAAAAATTGACAATGCATATAAAGGATTTTTTAAAAACTCTGTTTTTATGCGTTACATTATTTTTATTTGCTTCAATGTATTTGCATTAATAATGAAATAAGTATGAATCGGTTCCTATCCAAATAAACACGAGCAAATTTATTCAACAAGCAGTGTCACCTTAAAACTTTCACCTTGTGGTAAGCAAACAGTCTAGGTTCAATTTTACTTCCAAGATAAACCAATGAACCACCAAACGAAAGGGAAAAAAATCATAAAAAAAGAAACTTACCTCCGTTATCTAAAAATTACCCTTCAAGAAATAGCGTCCCCTCGATTAAAAACAAGAACCAAAAGAAAGAGATAGGGAGCCCCATTTCCAGCCAGTCTAATGTGTCGTCGCTAAATGCACTCCTCGATCCTTAATGGTGAAATATGTAAGACCGTCCCCGATTCGCTGGGGCGAAAGAGCTACTCCTCTCCCTAACGTCTAGAACGCGTCCGGAAACATGACAGCGTAACGCTAAAGTAAGTGATCATCTTGGTTGCTATGGAAACACTGCGATATCTTGTTGGCTCGCCGTCTATGGAAGCAATGTTTTTATACTCGTGTACAATGTTTTGGAATCTTTTTTTTTTTTTTCTTCTTTTTTTCTCTTTTAGAAATAAAAGAGATTGTGTTGCTATTCTTTTCAATGAAGACTTTGTGTTTGCTTTTGTTTTGAAAAGAACTGAAGTCATGGAATATTTTAAAGCTTCGAATTCTGTTGAAAGACTTGAGTGGCAACAAAGATTTTTCCTGTTTGTTGTTAGTATATTTCTGAGCAAGATTTTCAAATGGATGGTGCCTTGATCGGAAACAGAGTTGAGGATGACTGGCAGTCTATAACAACCAGGCCCTGATCATCGCCTAGGCCCACAAAGCCCTGGCCTTGGGCCCATGATTTTAGGGGGCCCCGAAATATGCTTTAAACCTATAACTTTTCTTTCACAAAAGCTTTGTAAAAATCTTTTATAATCTGTATAAAAGAATTTTAACATAAAAATCATTTTGTATTGATCTTGAACCGTCTTTGGTATCCCAGACTATATTTATTCAAATAAACCAAACCATCATTTAAAAGCGTAAATAACAAGCTTTCCTGGAAGACAGAGACAAAAATTGAAATTCTTGACGAATTTATTGTAAAATCAGCAAATGTCGACTCTGAAGTTATGAGTAATGCTGCAGATATTGCTGTAATGGATATTACTATACATTGTGATCGTATAATGCAATACTACATTACAAAGTTTTTCCTGTTTTGATATATAAATTTGATTGTTTAAAATTTGTTTCTTTATTCGTGATAAACAAATTAACTTTTAGAAAACAATAAATTAACATTATTTATCAACTTTTTCGATATTTAATATTAATTCGTTTTGAGTATATGTCAAGCCCATTTCCAATAAATCTCGCATTTGAAAAAGGGGCCCCCGAAATTGTCCGGGCCTTGGTCCCCAACTTGTCATGATCAGGCCATGATAACAACATATAATCTAACAGTCGTATATGAAAAGGCAATCTGTTATGTTATGATCCTAAAATGGTCCAACGAAACAGTTCGAAAATCGACTTTGAATAAGTTCAACTAAATCAACTCCCATTGCCCAACATATATCATAACTTTCCAAATAATGAGCATTCTTTTTTTTTATTTGGTAAACCACCTCTCTTCAATTTTCAATGAGAACGGTTACTGAAAAATTTAACTTCTATGGGATGAAATACTTGCATATTTTTAAAATGAGCCAATGAGGAACTTTCACGTTTTTTGGTTTTATTTTTAAATAAAAGTAGAGAAAAAATCATGAAAAACAATACCATTCTTTCAAAAATTTGAGCTCGGATAGATAGTTAAAAAAATATTTAGTTTTTCACTTTGCGATTTGGCGGGAAAAAGCCACTTTAGCGTGAAACGTCAACGCGCAGATAATGAACCAGTCTAAAACCTGTTTTGGACGAGGAATGATTGAGGTTTCTCCAGTTCCTCCTTCGTTTTGCGACTTAATCTCTGCGTAACCACGTCACGGTTTTTTTATGCGTTTTTGGGCACGTGACTTTTGCTTTGATTTCGGCTAATTTCAAACTCCATTTTTGATTAATTGAAAGCATAAAGCTAAAAAAATAACTACACTGCTCAAATATATTCGTTGGATAACACTAGAAAATGCAAAAAATATTCATTTTCCTCACATGTGCAAGTTCCTCATTGGGTGATAAATATTACGTCGCTTGTGATGTAATATTATCTTCTTCTCATCAACTACTATGGGTGCTAAGGCACGTCTGCTTCTTTTAAAAATTTTGTTTCAACCCCATATCCAGTACAGGTCGGTAGTGGGCAATACTGCACAGGATGTAAGCACACACTCGTTCGTGAGAGCGCAAGCTTCCCATAAACACCGAAGAGTTCATTTCTACCTCGTTCGGTATCTACCCGGTAGATGGCAGCACTACCAACCGTTTCTGAAACTTCCTAATTTAGCGGCATTATCAAGCAGAAGATTCCAGCAGAAGACTTGGCTTTGCCATCCCCAGAGGTATCGATTTGTATGAGAACTTGGAGGACTTCGAGACCACGACTGATTTAACGTACTCTTGTCGCCAATAGCGAACACGGCGGTTTTTAGTCGTTCTCAGGCCCAAACTTGCAACCTTCCGGATACGATACTCACCCAACTGGGCTACTCAACCATTAATATTGTTGCGTGGATGGGTTCGAAAGACTTGAAGCCAAAGCAGATCAAAACTTACAGAAATTTATTCCGATATAACTCTTCACAGATTCTTTTACAACTCCAGAACTTCCAGTTCTAATAGACTCAATACAGATCTTTACACAACAATGGAGCACAAACAGCAGTTAAAAACTTGATACACAACTGCTAAAATCGCCGCAAAAGACAATGCAATACAGTTCGCTCTTGGAACTACTCTGAATGCTCGCTGAGAGACAAAAAACTCAGTAACTCACCTTTGGGCCGGCCTTATTTAGGAAAGTCAATCCTTCGCGAATCATCTAGAGATAGAAATTTGGAAAAATTTCCAGATCGCAGTCGAAAAGCCCTATAGAGGTACATTGGGACGAAAATGTCGCTAAATGGTCACCAAGTTTGGCGACATTTGGCGATTTCTAGCCAAATTTAATGACCAAAATTAGTCGCCAAAACCATCGCCAACTCTGCACCATTTCACTAACTTGGAGAGATTGCCATCAACCATAATGTTAAATGGCCTTCACCTTGTAAAACTAGTTTTCCAGCATTATCTCTGTAAAACTCGTTTTCAAGCATTAAGAGGCACATTGCAGGAAAGCGAGGTAAAGACGAACTCTTGCACTGCCTTTTGGGAAATGCACATAAATTTTTCTTTCTACATAATTAATACTACGAAATATTTACAAATATGCAGAAATTCGTAACAATATTGATATAGTTTGAGACAATTTTTTTCTCTCGGTAGACCAGTATATTCATAAAGCACATAATGAATTCAGATTGAGAATGAAGTTGATAAAGTACCTCGACTTGCAGTAACCTCTTAATCTATCACTATCGCAGTTTATCTTAACTTTGTCTATCACTAACGGAAAAGACCACATTTAAAAATATTATT